>SJYV01007559.1:36294-67164 GCA_006410875.1 Neotragus pygmaeus
TGTTCTATGTCCAGTTCTGACTGTTGCTTCCTGACCTGCATATAGGTTTCTCAAGAGGCAAGTCAGGTGGTCTGGTATGCCCATCTCTTTCAGAATTTTCCACAGTTTATTGTGATGTACACAGTCAAACGCTTTGGCATAGTCAATAAAGCAGAAATAGATGTTTTTCTGGAACTCTCTTGCTTTTTTGATGATCCAGCAAATGTTGGCAGTTTGATCTCTGGTTCCTCTTCCTTTCCTAAAACCAGCTTGAACATCTGGAAGTTCATGGTTCACGTATTGCTGAAGCCTGGCGTGGAGAAGTTTAAACATTACTAGCTTGTGAGATGAGTATAATTGTGCGGTAGTTTGAGCATTCTTTGGCATTGTCTTTCTTTGGGATTGGAATGTCCAAAGATGGAAGGACAAAGAGAATAGAGGGTGCACGCGTGCGCGCGCGCGCGTGTGTGTGTGTGTGTAGGGGGCAGTGCACAATAATCTCACCAATATAGATATTTGCCTGATAGGGATTTAAATCTGGCTGCAGCTTTACCATGAATAGAGCCTTGAGTGTCTGAATCAGATAACAAGCTCTGGAGGGTGTGTGTAGTGCCTTCTTTTCTTTTCTCAGCTGGCCTCAGTGTCACGTGGCATGATAAGAAATCTGGAGTGGTGTTTTTTTTTTCCCTTTCCTCAGTCCAATGTCCAGTTAATGGTTACTGGGATCCTTTCAGACTAAGTGTTATCTGTTGATTTTAGTTTTACTTGTAGTGATTTCTTGGATTTTTTCCTACACGTTCAGAAGTCGAGAGAGGTTGCAGGATTCAAGGCACACAGGATGTCAAACTGGAAGTCAATGCTCCTGATATTCTGGTTTTGTTTTCCGACACTTCTGTTACCTAAAGAGGGCTGATGTTCTTAAGTTTTGGGATAGAATTTTTAAAAGTCCTTATTGTGATCTCTTTACACTTGGCTTTTTAGTAAGAAGGGTGAAAATTTCATCTGAATTTGGCATAATACGATGTTTGCTTCTCTTTCAGGTAACGGCAGAAGCAGCAATGTTTCACTTCTTCAGAAAGCCTCCGGAATCTAAAAAGCCGTCAGTACCTGAGACAGAGGCAGACGGCTTTGTCCTTTTAGGTGAGTGTTTTCCGGCTTTGTTGTTGTTGTTTAGCGGCTCAGTCATGTCTGACTCCTTGCGACCCCGTGGACTGTAGCCCACCAGGCTCCGCTGTCCCTGGGATTCTCCAGGCAAGAATACTGGAGTGGGTGGCCATTCCCTTCTCCAGGGGATCTTTCCCACCCGGAGATTGAAGCCACATTATTAAATGAGTGATTTTTGCTTTAAAAGATTACTTGAAAAGTTATATGATTGATTTTTAAATATTTTTCTGCTAATTCCAGAATTAGTTGATGTATATGAAATCTATAAAAATGTGGATCATTAATCACTTGAAATATTGTCATCAAGTCAGATTTTTCTTGTGTATCAGTTTGGATATGTCCTTCAGGTTCAACTTATAAAATCATCCCATTTTTTCTATCCAGTGAGCGAGTCAATCTTTTTAATTATGAAAAGCCAGAAGTCTTGAAGAATTCTTGATAAATTTAAATTCTGTTTGAAGAAGCAGGGCTTAGTGCTGCTTATAAATCAGCTTCTGAAATTAGGCATTGAGTAAATAGTTGCTGAATGAGGTACAGTAATTTTTTTATTTAAGTAGAATTGATTTATAATATTGTACTAATTTTCAGGGGTACAACATAGTGATTGAATATTTTCACAGATTAAGTGCCAATAAAAATTATTATAAGAACTATTATAATGTAATGGCTATAATTGTGTTGTACAGTACATACTTGTTGCTTATCTTTTTTTACATATCATAGCCTGTATCTCTTAATCCCACACCCCTAACTTGCCCTTCCCTCTCCCTTTTGGTAGCCACTAGTTTGTTTTCTGTATCTGTGAGTTTGGTCCTATTTTGCATATGCTTCATTTGTATTATTTTTGTGATTCCACATGTAAGTGATGTTGTACAGTATTTGTCTTTCTGTGATTTATTTCACTAAACATAATGCTCTCTGGGTCCATCCATGTTTTTGCAAATAGCAGAATTTCTTTCTTTCTTTTTTTTTTAATGGCTTTTTATTTTTTCTGTGTGTGTGTGTGTGTGTGTGTGTGTGTGTGTGTGTATGCACGCGCGCACGCACGCATTGCATCTTCTTAATCCAGTCGTGTGTTGATAAGTACCTGGGTTTTCTCTTGTCTTGGCTATTATAGATGGTGCTCCTGTGAGCTTTAGGGTACATGTATCTTCTTGAATTAGCATTTTCATTTTTTTCCAGCTATGTACCAGGAGTGGGATTGCTGAATCATATGGCAGCTCATTTTCAGTGTTTTAAGGCACCTCCATACTATTTTGCATAGTGGCTACACCAGTTTACATTTCCATCAGGAGTTTTGAAGTACACTTTAAAATCTAAATATGTTAAATAGTGTCTCCTGAATCTTAAGACTAGTTTATTTTCTATTATAAAATTAATACCTGCTGCTGCTTCTGCTGCTGCTGAGTCGCTTCAGTTGTGTCTGACTCTGTGCAACCCCATAGACAGCAGCCCACCAGGCTCCACCGTCCCTGGGATTCTCCAGGCAAGAACACTGGAGTGGGTTGCCATTTCCATCTCCAATGTATGAAAGTGAAAAGTGAAAGTGAAGTCGCTAGTTGTTAAGATTTTAGTGGCTTTAAAAAATATTCCTTTCAACCAGATATTATGCTCTTCCCAAGGGGAGTTCTGAAACATGACATTTCCTTCATGTCATTTGCCAGTTCCAAAGAAGAGATTGGCAGTCATTGGCTGGTTCTTCCCAGCAGTTGTCTTCTCATAGGGCGTTGACAAGGAAGTAAAACTCAGTGTCCCCTTGAGATACCCGTCCTCTTCTACCTGGATTTCCTTCTACCAGAGTCAGCCCGTTATCTGAGGATTTGCATGAACTCATAGAGTGTTGCTCTTGACAGTATTTCTCAGGGTCTCCCTTTGTAGATTCTGGTTCCCTACCTCTTCTCTCTATATCTTGGCCTAGTCAGCCCGAGGTCCCCTGGCACTGGCAGAGGCTCTGTGTGTCTTGACAAGTGGAAGACGGCTTTTTGGGTTTGCAGGTTATGTTGAACTTGTAGGTTAGGCCTTCTAAGAGCCAGGCTCACACCACGCCTCTGACCCACACATCCAGAATGGATGGGTGGATCTGTGCCTCTTCAGCACTTCTCTTCAGGACCTGGTCTCCTGCAGTAAGGACACGGGGGTTTTACCCCTCTGGCCCTCTTCCGCTTCTTGGCCTTAATCTCTGGGAGACCAGAGGAGCGTTTCCCTTGTAGTTAAATGCTACCATAAAATATCCTATCTTTTCCACAGTCATATTCTGGTAGGCCTGTGGGCTTCCTGGATCTGCTTCCTGGGGCCTGGAACAGGGGCCGTAGGTGAGAGCGGTGAGAGCTGTTCTCCCTCTGACCAGATCCACTGCATCTGAGGCACAGTAGGGGGCATAGTCTGACCAGGGTTGGTGGTTTTTCTGGGGAGCCTCCTGACAGGGATGAAGTGGGGTGCCACCAACCCAGCTGCCTCCCTGGCCCTTCTTACAGTGTCAGGAAATTGTACTTTGGCTTCCAAGACAGAACCGGCTCTGTCATCCCCCACTTCTGTTTCTAATGCTGCCAGCGTTGCCTCCCTCTTACCTGCCGAATTAGCCCAACTAATGGAAGAAACTGCAGGGGTGCCTCTGGTCTCCTGTGATGTTTCTGCCTCTTCAGGAGCTTCACAATCAGTTCTTTCAGAAATTTGCTCTAGCAATGCCTGGTTCTCCAAACTCTGCTCTGTATTTCTTGTTTTAGAACACCTCTGTAGCCTGGAGAAAGGCATCCAGTATTCTTGCCTGGAGAACCCCCATGGACAGAGGAGCCTGGTAGGCTACAGTCCGTGGGGTCCCATGGAGTGACGCAACCGAAGTGACTTAGCACACCGCTTTAACGCACATGCAGAGAGCTGTGTTTTCCTGTTGTCTCATGATTAGAAATAGTCCACTGACGTGTCTGCGAGCACACACAGCTTCTGCAGCTGTACTTGGAGAACTCTTGATCCAAGAGTGGCCTGCCACTTGCAGCATCGCAGAGACAAGTTTTAACCACAGCTGAAAAAGCTGCTGGGGCTGCTGTTTCTAAAATCTCCTCCAGTGTCTGGTAGCTTGTAGCTTGAAGATATTTCACTGCCTGTCTTATAACTAGCCCAGCAGGGGTTTCTGCCCCCAGCTGGTGAAGCTTCTGTTGTGGACCCTGCCTTTCTAAGAAAGACTAGTTTAAGTGGTGGTCTTTAACTGAGGCTCAGAAGACAGAAATGCCAAGATCTGCTACTTCTTGAGGGAATCTCCAGCCATTACTTCCTCTAGTATGGTTTCACAGACCAGCTGCCCCATCTGATACCTCTCAGCTCTAACGGTGCCTTTCCCCATAAGCTGACACACTGTATGTTGAGGGAGTTTTTGCAGGGCCATCTTGGACTGAGTGGGATTTAGCTCCTACACCACTTGCCCTGTGGTTGAGCAGTCACAGTGAGGCGCCATCCTGCCCCAGGCTCAGGACTGCAATTTAATTTCAGGGTCGGCTGGACCCCACACCCTTGTTCAAATGATCCAAGCGAGAGCAGACCCCCACATGTTGACTGAGGCCTCCTGGTCCTTCAGCTGCCATGTCTACTGATGTTTATCTCAGTTTAGTGCCATTTTTCCCCCTAGGTGTAAAGCTCCAACCCCTCCACCATTTTCCATGAAAAATCCTTGGGTTACTACTGTTCTGTGACTTTTTTTCCTCCTAGAATCATCCAGAAAGTTTTTGTTTGTTTGTTTGTTTGTTTTGTTTTTATCTCCTGCTTTCAGGGAGGAAAGGAGAGGACAGAGTGCCCTTGTTGCACCTGGTGTTTTTTCAAGTTTAGCTCAGAATAATCTTTATGCTAAAGTGGCATATTTTGGGTTGATATATCTGCCACCCTTCACCATTTGGGGAAGTTACAAAACCTCCCAGGTATCGTTTAGCTTATTTAGAAAATGAGCATGGTAACAATAGGGTTATTGAGGGGGTTAAATGAGTTAATGTGTGTAATATGCTTAGGAGAACACTTTGAGTGAGGTGGTCATGTTATCTCCATATACAGTGCATGCTGAGTCGCTTCAGTCATGTCCAGCTCTTTGCGATGCTATGGACTGTGGCCTGCCAGGCTCTCTGTCCATGAGATTTCCCAGGCAAGAATATTGGAGTGGGTTGCTATGCCTTCTCCGGTGGATCAAACCCAGGGATCAAACCCGTATCTCTTATGTCTCCTGCATTGGCAAGCTGGTTCTTTATCACTAGCGCCACCTGGGAAGCCCCCATACACAGAAGAGGACTTGAAAAAGTTCGCCAGCTTACATGGGCTAGATCTGGAATTAGCCCAGGCCTTCTACTTCAGAGCCTGTCCTCTTAACCACTGAGCTATCCATCTTTTTTTTTTTTTAAGTCATATTATTTTAAATTTTCAGACAGTAGTGACATTTTAAGCTCTTTTTAAAAATTTAAATTGTGTTCAATAATTTTAAAATATTCCTTAAGTAACTTTATTATTGAATGGGATTAAAATATAGTACAAAGGAGAACAGGATTAAATGCCAAAGAAGTATAAATATGTCTGTCAGTTTAACTTTCCCTGAATTCCCTAGACAATTAATTTTTAAAAGACAAAGTGCTATGCTTTTTTGTTTTCTTTTTTTTTTTTTAATAAAAGAGGGTTGCTTGTATTATACATAAATTTGGCTTTAATTTTGGCTGCCTCAGACTCTCCACTATTTAATATTTTAAATACTTAAAAATATTACAGTAAACTATACTCTCCTTAATGAAGTTGAGATTGGAAAATATAGTCAGCCCTCTATGTCCACAAAGTTCTGCATCTATGAATTCAACCAACTGCAGATTGAAAATATTGAAAGAAAAAAATCCAGAATGGTCCAGCAAAAGCAAAACTTATATTTGCCAAATGTCTAACAACTGTTTACATGGTGTTATGTTGTATCAGGTGTGATAAGTAATTTAAAGTATACAGGAGGGTATGCATAGGTTATATGCAAATACTGCACTGTTTTATTTAAGGAACTTGGTGAACCGCTGCAGATTTTAGTAAGGGTACTGCAGAAACATCGGGACAACTATACACTGTTGAGTTAGTGAAATATCCTTCTGCAGTTAAAGCCTTAACTGAGAATTGACCAATAAAAGTCAGGATAGATTATTTGGATGGTAATCTGTTTTTAGAAACTGGTCTGTTCCAAGTTCTTTTTATCATATGGTTCTACATTAACTTATATAGTATCTACTTTTTACTCTCAGAGCCTGCTCTATGTATGTGTAAAAATTTTTGAAAAATATCACAGAGGTCAAATGAAAACAATGAATTACTTTTATCAACATGACTCCAGCCTTTGGCATATGTGTTTTGGTTATCATGTGTCCACACATCTTGCTTGGTCCTTTCGTGCAGTAGATACATTGTGGGAAAATAATTGTATGTACTTGTTTTTGTGTGGTTATTAACTTATAAATGATACAACTAAGTGAAGACTTGGATTATATCCATACCAACAACTTCAGTTCATTTCAGTTGCTCAGTCGTGTCCGACTCTTTGTGACCCCATGAACCGCAGCACGCCAAGCCTCCTTGTCCATCACCAGCTCCCGGAGTTTACCCAAACCCATGTCCATTGAGTTGATGATGCCATCCAACCATCTTATCCTCTGTTGTTCCCTTCTCCTGCCCTCAATCTTTCTCAGGATTAGAGTGTTTTCAAATGAGTCAATTCTTCACATCAGGTGGCCAGAGTATTAGAGTTTCAGCTTCGACATCAGTCCTTCCAATGAACACCCAGGACTGATCTCCTTAAGGATAGACTGGTTGGATCTCCTTGCAGTCCAAGAGACTCTCAAGAGTCTCCTCCAACACCACAGTTCAAAGCATCGATTCTTTGTTGCTAGCTTTCTTTATAGTCTAACTCTCACATCCATACATGACCACTGGAAAAGCCATGGCTTTGACTAGACAGACCTTGGCAAAGTAATGTCTCTGCTTTTTAATATGCTATCTAGGTTGGTCACAGTTTTTCTTCGAAGAAGCAAGCAACTTTTAATTCCATGGCTGCAGTCACCATCTGCAGTGATTTTGGAGCCCAAGAAAATAAAGTCTGACACCGTTTCCACTGTTTCCCCATCTATTTCCCATGATGTGATGGGACCGGATGCTATGATCTTAGTTTTTTGAATGTTGAGCTTTAAGCCAACTTTTTCACTCTCCTCTTTCACTTTCATCAAGAGGCTTTTGAGTTCTTCTTCACTTTCTGCCATAAGGGTGGTGTCATCTGCATATCTGAGGTTATTGATACTTCTCCCGGCAATCTTGATCCCAGCTTGTGCTTCATCCCGCCCAGCATTTCACATGATGCACTCTGCATATAAGTTAAATAAGCAGAGTGACAATATACAACCTTGAGGTACTCCTTTCCCAGTTTGGAATCAGTCTGTTGTTCCATGTCTAGTTCTAACTAACTCTTGCTTCTTGATCTGAATACAGATTACTCAACAACTTCTTATCAGATTCTGTAGAATCTGTTAGACTGTTGTCTTACTTGGCCTTTATAACATATTTCTTAAAAGGTTAGAGGTTAGAATAAATTATGTTGTTAAGGGTATAAGTTATCTGTATTCTCCCCCTTGACAATACCTTTTCCTCTAGACATGCATTCCAACTTAATACAAATAGGTTTGAGGACAGTTATTAGATGGTGTTGCTGAAATTAACACCCCATGACTTGAAACTCAGGGTCCAAGCAGAGCCTAGACTCTTTTATTGATAATAGGGATATTTGGGCTGCTTGTACAGAATTAGCTCACTTTTGGACAGAAAGCTTTTTCCCTGTTAGGGTTTCCAAAGCTTTTAGCCTTTGTAAAATGTCGAGTGTGCTAAATAATAGTAAGGAAATTAAAAACAAAAAGGCCCGGTGGAAAAACATCCTTTCGCTTTAACTAGTTCCTATTCTCATAAGGAGGTAATAACTATTTGTTCATTCAGTAATGAAATCGAAGTAATCCTCTAGGGTCCTCATTTTACACAAAAACAAATTGCAGTTTTCTTTTGTATCACTGGGTGGCGGTTTTTCTTAGTCTTACACTACTGTTCAAAACCCCAGCAAGCCTGGTACTATTTGTAATTACCAGGGTTTTCTTCTGTTATGACATGTTTAATTGTGCTTTTAAGACGTTATCTTTAGGTTGATTACAAATTCACTACTGTAGTATGCAACCACTTATTTTAAATTAAGAAAAAGGGTCTCTCTTGCCTAGATGTTGGCATAAAATCCTTCCAAAACTAAGACAAAGGCATGAATTAGCTTATTATATTATAGAAAATAAGAAAAATAACAGCAACCAAGAAAAGTCACAGAAAATAAAGTGGAAAGGATTATTGTATGTTCACCAACATTGGTGACCAAATAGTGAATGTAACTTTGGAGCAGGCAAAATGAAATTGGGCGAACACCATTAAAGAGATTAAAGGACTTGGGTTACAGTAAAACTAAGGTTCACCGTGTTTTTCAGAATATGCAGGTGCTTCTTAAAACTATAGCCTAAGAACTTCTAGCTCCCATTAAGCTAATTATTTTGTAAAACTGATTGAATTTAGAATCAGTTTAGTAATTCACCCCAGGTTGGATTTTGTCTTTTAAATACTGACACTGAAGTATGTACTTGAGTCTCACCTCTGTTTGCCAGTTTAAATGGTGAATCGGGTTTTAGGAAATAGTGCGTTAGTTCTAAGATTGTCTCCTACTGAGTTCCCCATGGTGGGAATCATTGAAACCATGTATACACACTAAAGGTAAACTGTCACATTTTTATGTGCAACTTTTTAGGTAGTGTCTTCATATCTGTACCCTTGCTTTTATGTAACGTGGAAATCTAGTGGTGTATAATAAAAATTTACATTCCAGAGAATAAGGGACACTAAGTCACTTGGATGCTGTGTAGGACTGAAGGCTTTAATGAAAACAACAGTGGCAGAAACTAAACAGATTTTCACCATGTGTTTCCCCACCCTTACAAGAGAAGCGTAACATCTTCAAAAAAAGTGTTTATGGGTAAAAAAAAGCAGCCGACCCTATTAATATCTGCTTACCCATGTATTGTGTTGTTCAGAAAAAGTCAGATTGCAGTGAATTTACTTGGCAGTCTTTCTGATTTTGTCTCTTGACCTTTCAATTCTAAAGGAAGTATGCCAGGATTTTCAACTGAACTCATAACGCAATTGCTTATTTTCCCACTGAGAAATGGTGAGTCGTGTGTATAATGGATAAGAATGAACAGAAATCGCACATTCGTTGGTTCCCAACTCTGGCTCATCTCGTGGCATTCAGAGGTGAAGCTGCTGAGGCCAGGCCGACCCCTGTGGGACGTGCCCCCCTGCCACGCCTCCCGAAGGGTGCGGGATGAGAGGGGGCTTCATGGGGGCGGGGCAGAGCTGTCCACCCAGCTGAGGGGCAGCACAGGCCCCCCCGTGGCGCACAACCAGTTGTGAGTTGGGAGAAAGGGCTCGCAAGACTCTGCCAACTCAAATGCGAGTTAGGAATCTGTCTCCCTAACTCAGTGAGCCTGTGAGTCTAACCTTCTTTTGAGTTAAGGGGCAGTTTGCAAAAGTCCTGGTGCTGGGGCTTCGTCCCTCCATTCTGATCAGACACACGTGGGGTTTGGCCCAGACACTGACTTTTTTTCCAGAGTTTCCCCAGATAGTTCTTGTGTGCGTGCAAGGCTGAGAACTGCTGCAGTTCCCTCTTTATAATTTAGTTATGGACACCATCAAATCATGAATTAAAACACTTTGAAAAAGACCTCATAAAAATACAAAAGTTACAGTGTCTCTTCCACTGCAGTTGAGCCATAAACAAACAAAATAAAAGGACAAAATTTCTAGGTAGAACATCTCTTCAAACATTAAATATAGAGCAGAAAGATTCAGATTTCTAAGGAATGAAATTGCTTTCTTAAGTAGATTTAGAAACTTAAAACATTTTTTTTAAATCAGTAAAGCAGTTGAGAAGCATTTTGTCAAGTTAATTTTACAAATATGAATTCCAAGTGGCTTGTAACTATCTCTGGCCATAGGATATCTAATCTAGAGTAACTTTAGGTAAATTTATTTGACAAATTAACATCTGTGAATGCTTCAGAGCCACTCTGATATATTTTTTCTTTGAACTGAAGCCATCAGGCAGTAAGATTTTTGATCCACTCTTTGGGGTAGTTGACTGGTTCACTGTGGTACTGTTTCCTGGAGGACACTTTTTCAACACAACTTCAGTAGGCAGAAAAATTCATGTGTGCTCACCATAGTCCATAAATGGGTTTCCTCTAGCATTTACTCAGAGGCTTTCATAATGTTATGTCTTCCACATCTGAGACTACTTTAACTGAAAAATTATGAATAGCTTTGATAGTTTCACTTAAAGTTTATTCTTATTTCATTCTGTTAAGGAAATAATGGGGATGAGAATCTTAAGTAGAATGTACACTTATGAGCATTGTAATTTGTACTAGTAATTTAGATTGGGTTGGAAGACCTAAATATTGTCTTGCTAGTAATTTTAATAATGCTGCGATATTGTTTTATATTTAAGTGGTGGTCTTATTCAGTATCTGTTTTTTCCCATTGTATGCAGCCAAAGCATATTATGAAAGGAAGAGTTCTTATTGAGGTCACACATTAATCTTTCCAAATGTGATTTTCTGAGAATGTGTCTTCATTCATTATATCATGATAGAATTATGGCGGTATCTCAAAATAGCATTCTCTAATAAACTAAGCCAGAAGAAAAGCTTTTTTAAGCTCTTATTTTTGTTTCTCATATTTAGTACTTAAATTTAGAGCTTATCCATTGGTTAATAACACTATATTACATTATATATTGTTATTCAGTCACTGAATTGAGTTCTTTTAAGAATATACTTCACTTTGATTCTCTCAGGAGCCTGGGAGATCTGATAAAGTTACTAAAACTCATACTATAAGAATAACATCTTAAATTAGTGTAAGATGGTCTTTTCTTGTTGTGGTAGTCATCAGGTGAATATTCTGGAGCACTTTTCTGTCCTGGACACTCTGCTCCTTGTTTAAAAAAGAAGGCAGATTTATGGGCTTGACCCATAGCTAGTAAAACAGAATCTTTGTAACTATAGCCTAAGAATCAGCATTTTTTAAAAAAGCATTGCAGGTGATTTTTATGCAGGCTAATATTGAGAATCGCTGGAATAATTCTTTTATGAAGTGTGATAGGAGAGCAAAACATTTTCAGGTGGTGGGAAAGGCTGTAAAGTATGTGGGTTCAGAAGAATCTGGAACATATTCAGGGCCAGTAAGCAATTCTTCAGGAGAGAAGGTATGTCAGGGCCCCTGGTGAGGAACGAGTCTAGAACTGGGATTTGCAATGGGCCTGTGTGCCATTCTGGGACATTGGAATTCTCTCCTGTTGTCAGTAATGAATTCTCAGATATCTGACCATTTTAAAATAGTGAAGTATTGTTTGGGTTTTTATTTTATTGGAAATTTGTTAATTTTTTAAAAATGGAGCTAATTTAATAATTTCATCCAATCGAGAATTGTTTTTTAATGGAAAGAATGATCACCTCTTGAATGCATCGCTGAGACAGTGTGCACACACACTCGTGCCAGGTGGACGGGTTGTGACAAGGAGACAAGAAGCCAGTGAATTGTGTGGGGCCACCACGCTGCAAGTCACTCGCTCAGACACCTCCATTTGCGCCTTCTCCACATCTGTTAGTTTCAACATGGTGTAGGAATAGATAGAAATAGAAGCTACTAGTTTTCCTTCTATATCTGCTTCTCTCTACTTCTTTGCTAGTGGCATTTTATCTGGCCACGTGGCCATTTTGTGGTTGGATGTGGCATTTTGATGCAATCTCTGGGCCACGTGATATAAGAAGGAACCTTGTACTGCAGGTTTTATGGAACCTTTTAAAAGCACAGCTGGTGTGTACCTTCCATCTCTCCCCTGCCCCGAACTTTTCTCACCCTGGGGTACAGATACGATGGTTTGATGGTGGACAAGCCACCATATAGGATCATGAAGACTAGAGTGCATTGTGAGGATAAATGAAGAGTAAGTGGAGAAGAGCCTGGGTCCTTAAAAAGACCAACAGCCCCGCAACAGCCCCGTTATGCTTGCCTTTGAACTGCTTTTATGCGAGACAGGGATAAACTTCTGTGTGAGCCACTATTTCATTTTGTCATCTGCAGATGACCAAACCCAGATACTGAACTGGAAACCATAATATTCAGATTCCAAGTTCCATCATTTTCTTGTTGTGGATCAAGCAGGCTCCTTAGCCTTTCAGCCTCATTTTCCTTCCGTATAAAAAGTTAATAGCATTATGGCTTCCTCACGACGTTGTTAGAGAAGAGGAATGAGAGGAAACTTCACAGCGATTTCTTCACTTACAGAAGTGAGAATAAGAAGTTCACTTGCTAATCCTGATGAGCTCAGTGACATGCTAGGGAGAATGATTCTGAGCCAGCCTCCCTGGGCTCAGCTAGAGAGAATGCAGTGAGCATTACTACTGTAGATTGTAGGCAGGGAATGGTAAGCACCCTGTGACCCACAGGTCTTTCTTCCACTCACCCTGGAAGGCCACTGCATGCTTGTGCTATGAGTCCAGCAGACAGTCCATTCATATCCACTGAACACCGAAATGTTTAAAGTGTGCGTTAACTAGTGGGACATTATTAAAGAATTGAGAAGTGTTGCTACACTCTGGTTATCAGTAAGTTAGAAACTGATTCATTCCCTGTTATCAGTATTTCCATCAAAAATGGCATATACTTTTATGGCCATGCATATATGTGTGTGTGTGATATTTTTAATGAGAAGTATTAAGTATACTGTGCTAAAGCTTTACATGGTAGTATTAATGACTTAAAGGCATCACTGTTCTGAGCTTTTTTTCAGTATTCAAAGTCAAATAGTTCAGCCCTAAACTTATGAAATGACTTTATTTTTATTTCTGGCATCTATTATTTCCTGATGCACAAGCCGAAAATATGCTTGGCAGCTCCGGAGGAAAACTGTAACCCTTAAAATAGTTTGATGGATTGCTTAAAGGAATTGATAACTGTGACAATCAGTGAATGTCCTTGTTGCTATCACTGTGTTAGGGGGTCTTAGCCATGATGAGTTTGAAGGCCTGAGTGGAGTGCTCTGTCCTGAAATTACAAGCAAAATACTATGTTTGCATTTTGAGGTGAGAAGAGTCTCTGAATTTTATCAGATTCTCAAAGATCTGTGACCCTAAAAAGGTTATATAGTGACTTTTCTATCTATGGCCAGGTATACCAGTGTTTACTAGCCACTTGGGCTGTGGTACGTTAGGGATTTTTTTATGTCAGAGACAGGTTACATCCTATTGGCTGCTTTTACTAATTTGGGTTCAGAAAATAGAATGATTTTGAGCAGCTAAATAAAAATCAGGGAATAATTACTACTAGTAAGATATATAGCAGATAAGAGATGTCTGTAAGGAGGTTACAACCTATATCACAAGAGGTGCAAAAATGAAAGTCAAGTACCATTACAAAACAGTAACATCAAACACTTAAAAAACCGTTTGATAGGACTTATACCATGGTGGTCTCAGACACTGCGTTCATTTGACATTGTTTCTCTGTCTTATGCTGTCAGTTATACTTAGTGTGAATATATTTACTTTTCCAGGGATGCTTTCAGGACATGGTGCTGTAATTAGGTTTTTCTCATTCAAAGAACTAAAAAAATAGGCAAATGATAATGGGTGTGTATAGATCCCAAACTGTGGTTGGGGAATGTTTTTACTTGTTATCTTAAACATATAATTAGTAGCTAGTAATGACAGGTTGCTCTTGGTTTACCTCTATGTGGACCTCTCACTATTTGAACCAGGGTGCTTTTCTGCTGCCAGGCTCAGGGCCTAGCGTTCCCTTGTGCAGAGCGCCCGGCCTGGTCCACTTTGTCCGTATCCTGTTACAGTCAGATCCCACATGAAATCTTGCCTTTTGGTCTCTAGAGAGCTCTGTCTTTGATCTCATGGTGTACATTTTCTGCCATCATTTATTTGCTTCTTAATCACATAGCAGCTCCTATATCGTTGTTTTATAATGTTATTTAAACTTTTTAATGTTTTGCCACTTAGATGGTAGCCATACAGATCCCTCGTCTGGTGTGTATCTTACATGATAGTCAGCATGAGGATTTCCATAAAATATATCATCCATGCATAAAGCGTTAACAGGTTTTGAAAGTATTAGTTGCTCAGTCATGTCTCACTCTTTGGGACCCCATGGATTGTAGCCCACCAGGCTACTCTGTCCATGGGATTCTCCAGGCAAGAGTACTGGAGTGGGTTGCTGGTACCTTCTCCAGAGGATCTTCCCAACCCAGGAATCACACCCAGATCTCCTGCATTGCAGGAGGATTCTTTACTGTCTGAGCCACCAAGGAAACCCCAAAACAGGTTTTGGAATAACTTCTAAATCACTTAGTATTTGGTTAGAAAACTTGGT
Source organism: Neotragus pygmaeus (assembly GCA_006410875.1). Lineage (NCBI taxonomy): Eukaryota > Metazoa > Chordata > Mammalia > Artiodactyla > Bovidae > Neotragus > Neotragus pygmaeus. Next base: position 50,944 of record SJYV01007559.1, read on the forward strand.
AATTACTTCTATTAAGGTATTTTCCACTGAAAACATACCTTTGTTTGGCTTCTGTCACCCATCTCCTGGACTTAAATTTTACAAATTTTAGTTATTAGCGCAAAATTAAGTATTCAGAGCAGTTTCGGCTGCCCCAAATCCATGCCCCCTTCTTCCACACCTCAAAGGAAGCTCCTTCCTGTGTGGCCATGTGTTTCAAGAGAGACTGGCCTTCCTTCCGGCCATGGGAGGGCAGTTCCGATTTCTCTCTGCCAGTCAGGGTGATCCAGTGCACCTCTGCAGCTTGGGCACCTGTGACCATTCTCACTAGTAGGAGCTGAAGGGCTCATAGGCAGACCCTGCAGAGACAGCCACCCGGCCCCTGGCAGCTATTTATCTCGATGAAATGCCTGATGTGTTCATGTCCATTGTTGCTATCTTTGCTGAAGAGAGGTAGCCTGAGACAGAGGGTGCATATTGGCAGAATAAAATGTGGAAGCACCTGGTCTGCAATGACACTGCTGAGCTAATCTGTTTACTGCTGAGCTTCCCTGTGGCTCAGATGGTGAAGAATCTGCTGGCAAGGCAGGAGACCCAGGTCCAATCCCTGGGTTGGCAAGATCTCCTGGAGAAGGGAATGGCGACCCACTCCCGTACTCTTGCCTGGAGAATCCCACGGGCAGAGGAGCCTGGTGGGCTACAGTTCATGGAGTCGCAAAGAGTCGGATACGACTGAGCAACTGACACTTTCACACTTTCTCCTGGTCCGTGATGACACTGCTGTTTACTAGCTTGGGGGCTGTCAGCCTCTGCGTTTCTTGTTAGATGAGATAATAAGTTCCTTGGTTAAAGTTTAAGCCACTTTGGGATTGACTTCTGTTACTTGCAGCTGAAAATGTCTGGACTGATGTTTGACAGATGTGCTTGCAATGATGCCTCCTCCTGGGTCAGTCTTTGTTGGCAGAGCCCCTCTAAGTGTTTGTTGTCCAGACATTGTGGAATACATGTATGTTTCAGTCAAGTTATTCAGTTGATTTGTATATAGGCAAGGTTTATGTCTATGTCCTGCAGGACTCAGTTGTCAACAGACCAGTGTGTGAAAATAATCTTGAGCTACATTTCAAGTGAAAGGACTAGACTGCCAGTTCAGTCAGCTCAGTCGCGTCTGACTCTTTGCAGCCCCATGAACCGCAGCACGCCAGGCCTCCCTGTCCATAACCAACTCCCAGAGTTTACCCAAACTCATGTCCATTGAGTCGGTGATGCCATCCAACCATCTCATCTTCTGTCGTCCCCTTCTCCTCCTGCCCTCAATCTTTCCCAGCATCAGGATCTTTTCAAATGAGTCAGCTCTTTGCATGAGGTGGCCACAGTACTGGCGTTTCAGCTTCAACATCAGTCATTCCCATGAATACCCGGGACCAATCTCCTTTAGGATGGACTGATTGGATCTCCTTGCAGTCCAAGGGACTCTCAAGAGTCTTCTCCAACACCACAGTTCAAAAGCATCAATTCTTCAGTGCTCAGCTTTCTTTATAGTCCAACTCTCACATCCATACATTACCACTGGAAAAACCATAGCCTTGACTAGACGGACCTTTGTTGATAAAGTAGTGTCTCTGCTTTTAAATATGCTGTCTAGGTTGGTTATAACTTTCCTTCCAAGGAGTAAGTGTCTTTTAATTCCATGGCTGCAATCACCATCTGCAGTGATTTTGGAGCTCCCCAAAATAAAGTCAGCCACTGTTTCCACTGTTTCTCTATCTATTTGCCATGAAGTGATGGGACTGGATGCAAGAGTCACATGTAAATATTTCAAAAGGTCTGCATCAGAAGGATCCGTGTCTTGATTTTGCTGTTGACAAGGGAGGCCAGGTCTCTGCTACACAGCAACCCGGTGAACAATCATGTTAATTGTTGGGAGATCAGGAAAGGAGTCCAACATACTAACATCATCACTTGCTCATATACATAGGCAATCTACTGTGTCTTAGTTATATTTTAAGAAATTGGTTGGGAGGTCTAGATTGGTGTGCAACACATTGTAATTTGTCCCATCTAAAGTAATGAGGAATAGGCTCCCTAGTGCATTTTCCTATGTGTCCAGTTTTCAGGAATGGATTATTGACATTACTTAGGCAATCCCTTTCTAATATGAGCCAGCTATTTTATTAAGTCAGCAGTCCTGCTAATGATAACATGGTCTTAAACTTAATATAAACTTAAAGCAACTCACCTCTAGAATTCATATAGCTTTGCTTGTTACAGATTTAGAATGTACTGTTTTCAAAAATGCTGAAGACATTAAGTGAAGTCATAGTTCTTTTTTTAAACTTGTAAAATTGGGAGAAAAATTGAAATGTATATGTTTCCCTAGATCATCCCCAATAATTCTAAAGTCATTTTTTAAAGCTTAAAAACCAATATCTATTATATTTTTACTTGAATTGCACATTATGTTCAGAACATCAGATTTTAAAGAAGAGTTTTTAAAGGCAGTGGTAAAGCTTTCATTAATCTTGTTTTTGAATGTTTACATTTTGAAATTATAAATTGAGCTCTGGTTTATAATTTATAACATTCTGCTATTAAAGAGTGGGATTGAGGCAGCATATAATTTTTAGTGCTGGAAGGAGATCTTAAAGATAGTTTTATGTAGCCTCATATGTAAGTATTTTTGAGTGAAAGTTGTATATTCAGAATACTTTGAGATATGTACATTCTTTTGTTTGGTGGGGGGAGCACAGATAGAAAGGTAAATAGTATATAGAAGCTCCCTTATAGAAAATACCGAATATGATAGGAACCAATTATCGTAAAAGCATTCCCTTCACGGTGAGATATAAATGCCTTTCTAGCCTCTGGGCATCTTTTTATTGCTAAAGTTGGGTTAAATTTACCACCACAAAAATTCAGTTATGATTTCTACCTCTTAGGAAAATAAGAGAATGCATCCAAATATATTTTAATGTTCTCAGTTCAGATAAACGTTTCTGTTCCCTAAGGGAGAGCAGTTTCTTTCAGCTCCTTTTATGTCTCCAAAATTACAGGACCTTGAAGCATGTGGCACAAGTGTGTTGCTGCTTCTCATTACATTCCCTGTGCACCTTCCTAGAGCTGGGCAGAGGTGCTATACCCCCCCAACACTGGATAAGAGTGTTCTCTTCACAGTTAGTGGGAAAAAAGAAGCTGATGGAATTTCAGTGTTTTCATTCTGAAATTTTTCTTAAATTCAAGAGAGAGCTGACATTAAAGTGGGCAGGTAACACGTATGAAGAAAGTGCAAAGGGTTATTAAAGGAAGAACTTGCCAACAGAAAATTGTATTTACTTCTGTAGCTATTTTATTCTTTGAACATTTGTAGTCATAGTCATGGTTTTATATTTTATTTTATAGCCTAAAATAAATTGAACATTGTGTGTGTGCTAAGTCGCTTCAGTCGTGTCCAACTCTGTGCGACCCCATGGACTGTAGCTCTCCAGGCTGCTTTGTCCATGGAATTCTCCAGGCAAGAACACTGGAGGGGGTTGCCATGCCCTCCTCCAGGGGATCTTCCCGACCCAGGGATTGGACCCGTGTCTCTTATGTCTCCTGCATTGGCAGGTGGGTACTTTACCACTAGCATCAATTTAAACTTAGACTAAATAAGTGTAAAATTTTGTCTAAAATTATAGTTTGTGTGGTAGAATTTGAAATACCAATATTTCATCATGTTGTGCAAAGAGTATTTAGACTTCCAGACATTTCATGGCCTTCGCTGTGGAAAAGATTTCTAAGGAGAAGGCAAGTCTGCTGCTGATTTTCTTCCTCATCACATGCAATTCAGATCACTTTATTGGGGCACGGATTCTTCGTGTGGTGAATGAGCAAGTCAACTAGATTTTTATCTCTGAAGTTGTGGTTTGTTTTTAATAGCTTAGCAGTTCAGTGATACCTTCTGGGTTCTCTGTATTTAAGGTGACTGACAGATCCCTCAAGTTCTTCTCATCTCTACTGGAGTAAATTGTTGGTACGGAAGTGTTTTCTGATACTTTGAGTTCTCTCTCGGGAGGGCAAGAAATCAGTCCACCAGCTGCCAATCAAAAGTCAGTGTGAAGTTTTTTAGTTGAAATCACGTAGCTAATCCCCAATTTAGCCTGACTCGTCTTTTATTAAAATAGTCCTGAAAACGGAATGTCTCATAAGCATACCAAGACGCAAAGGTGACAGCTTAATGCCAGAATCTGGGGTGCAGTTAGACTGAGAAAAAACTAGCTAATCTCCTACACGTGGCACAGTATGTTGAGTCCTACATCTTAAGTACATAGAGCTTGGCGGTCATCCTGCTCGATCCCTGGGATTCTGTTCTGTGAAGGAAGCATGGACTTTGTTCCTTTTCTGCACGTCCCTCCCACATATCACTGTCTTTCTTCATTCCAGAAAACAGCTGGTCAGCCAGCATAAGAGGCGCTGTGATGATGGAGACCTACCAGGGGGTAGAGTTTGCACCAGTAAAACAATGGAGGCAAGAATAGAGATGAAATTTTTATTTTTATTCTTCTAATGTCCTTATAAGGACCAAGAGGTAGCAATAGGAGGAAAAGGACATTCCCAGAGAGAAGAGTTACACTGAGAGAAAGCCTAGGAAAAAGATGCAGATAGATTGTGTGTACTGGCCTGCCTCCAGCTGCTGAGAATTTATCTTTGAACAATCTTTATGGAAGACAGATTGGCAATGTATATCAGACACTTCCCAGGTGGTTCAGTGGCAAAGAATCCCCATGCCAATGCAGGAGACCTGGGTTCAGTCCCTGGGTTAGGAAGATCCCCTGGAGAAGGGAAAGGTTACCCACTCCTGTATTCTCACATGGAAAATCCCATGGACAGAGGAACCTGGCAGGCTACAGTCCATGAAGTTGCAAAGTCGAACATGACTTATTAATTGAACAGCAGCAGCAGCTATATCAGAAGCTTTAAACAAGCAGATTCTCTTTGCTTTATGCTGTGTTATACTAAGTCACTTCAGTACTGTCCAACTCCCCGTGACCCCATGGACTGCAGCCCGCCAGGATTCTCCATCCGTGGGGATTCTCCAGGCAAGAATACTGGAGTGGGTTGCCATTTTCTTTTCCAATTTGTCATCAAAATGTAAACAAATGCAGTTTATACAGTGGTATGTTTAGCATAAACCTTTTTGTTATATAATTACATATTTTATGTGATTAAAAACTCTTTGGAAAGAAACACGTTTATCTGTGGACCTTATGATTACAGGTGATTTAATTTTTTCTTCCTTTTGGCTGTTTGCATATTTTGGTTACTTACATTTATTGCAACAAACATATTACTTGTAAACCCCCAAAGTCAAAGAGAGCCCCAAAGATGTATGTCCCTGAATCCTGGATTCTTTCATGAAAACTGACATTCTCCGAAAAGCAGAAGTGCCTTTTCCTCTCACTACTGTCATTTCATTGTGCCTCTTGTTTCCAGTCTACCAAACATCGGTTGAGTAAATGCAAATGCTGTTAGTTTCTGTTAACATATTTAAATAAATAATTATAAATATTATTTTAACAGACTTTAGGCCAGAGTATAATATTATCTTAGGTTTTATTTTTCAGTAACTTAATAATTTATTGCATTTCTTAGAGGAAACAGCGTATAGGGAAAAGATAGTCACCCACTTGTTATTTGAATTTCTCTTACCTCTGTTCCTGGATGTAGATAATCCTTTTATTCCCTTAATACCTTTATGCAACCAGAACTTGCAGTGTATCAAGAGACATCTTTTATACTTTGAAGTCAATTTTAAGGTGAAATTTCACTGTATTTTATAAATAACTTATGTAAACTATGTAATTTTTAGTGGATTTCACAAACTTGGACCCTGTTTAATTTTGTATAGTCTGCTTCTTGGCAGTTTTTAAAAAAATTGAAGTATAGTTGATTTACAGTGCTGTGTTAATTTCTGCTCTACAACATACTGGTTCAGTTATACACATACATATTCTTTTTAAAAAATATTCTTTTCCATTATGGTATATCATAGGATATTGAATATAGTTCTCTGTGTTATACAGTAGGACCTTGCTGTTTATCCATTCCATATATAAACATCTATACATCTGCTAACCCCAGCCTCCCACGTCATCCTTCTCCCATCCCCTTCCTCCATGGCAACCACAAGTCTGTTCTGTGAGTCTGTGAGTCTGTTTTCTGTTTTGTAGATGGATTCATTTGTACCATATTTTAGATTCCACATATAAGCAATGTCATATGGTAATTGTCTTTCTCTTTCTGACTTATACATGTTGCTGCAGATGGCATTATTTCATTCTGGTTTTTTTTTTTTATTTGGCTGAGTAGTGTTCCGTTGTATATTTGTACCACATCTTCTTTATCCATTCATCTACTGATGGACTTTTAGATTGTTTCCATGTCTTGACTATTGTGAATAGTTTTGCTGTGACTACAGAGGTGCATGTGTCTTTTTGAATTAGGATTTTGTCTGGTTATATGCCCAGGAGTGGGTTGCCAGATCATAATTCTAATTCATAATTGTAATTCTATTTTTATTTTTTGTACTTGGAAATCTTCATAATATTAATGTGAAGTTTTATATTTATCTTCATATGTTATTTTGCATAATAATATATCTCTGAAATTAGAAGTTTAGACTTTTAAACTCTAATCATACCATGAATATATATATAATAATTTTTCTTTACAGTGAGTTGTTGTATTGATTGTTCAGTTAATAATTGCATGACTGATATTAAAAAGGTTTTTCTCTCTGAAGAATAAGATCTTTCTTTTTTAAGTTGTCATTATTTTTAGGTGATTTGGAATGTTTTGTTAATGATTCACTGACTGAAAGCAACTGGATTTTTTAAAATTTCAATCGAGTCATTAGGAACTTGGAACAAATGTATAAGAACCTTTCATTTAAAAAAATCTTATCTTTTTTCCATACCTCTGAGTCATATTTCAACATCCTAAAGAAGGATTTATGCATATTTTCCAAGTAGAGAAATCCCCCTTGCCTCTCACCTGGTTCATACAATAGTTTATTTACTAGTCTTCAACATTTGCTTCACCACAGTTTATCTCAGGCAAAATTTTCAAACCTCACCAATTTAGGATTTTATTTGTAACAAAGAATGGTTATGTTCTATTAGATGAGAAAGGATGTGAAAAGAGAAAAAAAATCTGCTAACTTTTGTCCCTTCGTCTTTTTCTAGACATAGAAAATGGATTTTTACTCTGATTTTGCCCACTTAATTTTGGTTACATGTTTCTCAACCATGTCTCTTCCTTGTTACTTTTAGACACAGAACTTCCTGAATGTTTAGTCTCAGAGCAAGAACACTTGTGCTTTTCATGTTCTCTGGCATCAGCGGCTATCCCATTGAATTTCTGGCAGTGGAATTTTTGCAGACAGAATCTGACCCCTTGCTCCATGGCCCTGAATTAAGAAGGCTTGCTTCTGCGTGTGTGTCCCTAAGCAAGGCCCTTGCCCTCTTCTTCTGAGCAGACCTCGCATCTTTTATATCTGTGTATATTGGGATTATCATTCAGGTATCCTCTAGGTTCTTTGTTTTTTCCACATCTGTCTTCTCATATGATCATAAATGATATCTATAAATTAAGGGGCATTATTCACATTTCATTTTATACACTCAGAGTTGGATTTAGTAAGGCAAGAGTGTGAAGGAGTGAGGTAGATTGTCCATCTTCATCAATACTAGGCTCTTTTAAACACAATTTATCTGTATAGGTTTCTGACAACACTGTTACCACTATGATCTGTTTTCTGCTTGAGCTCTTATGAGACTCACTCTGTTCAAGTCAGCATTGATTAGAAGAGTTGGGTACAGTTGGGTATGTTAAACAAACATGGTTTGATTTGTGAGGTACATAAAAGAGAGATAATTTGGGAAAGCAATGTGGAATCTTAGACGTGTCTTAGTATAAAATTTTAATTTTCCAGGAAAGAAAAACTTATTAGAAGACATGAGTTTAGCCACTAGAGATGGCCACGAGGTCTGATTTGGAAATAGAAAAACTTGTGGTATGAATTTGGAAGTTAAAATTATGGAAATTCAGATCTCAGTTGATCATGGGGAAGCATATTTTCCCCAGCCATTAACCAGTGTCAACTGCTTGAAATTTATCTGTCTCAAGGCTCTTCCTCATTTGTTGCCAGTTACTCTCCCTCATACAGAAGGAGTGACTCACAAGCTCAAGCTAAGTGAAACACTGTAAAGCTTTTCTCCCTCTCAGACCACTCAAAGTTGCCTTTGAATAGTGGGCAGTGATCCTTGCCAACTGGCCTACCTTTACTAACTCCATGGCCAGGGCCCTGTGAGCCCGGACTCAGATGTAGACACTCCCTTTTTTTCTTTTTTAAAGACTGCCCTTTTCAGACATTCCTTCTGAAATCTGTTAAGGACAACATAAGACTCGTCGCAGATTTATTGATTTTTCCTGGGCATTGGAGTGTGGGAAGCAGAAGCGTCTATGACCTAAGCTTTGCAAGTAAACACCCTCCCCCTATTCCAATCTCTGTAGAGCTTCAGCCTGGGTATGTGTTCCAAGCGGAGTCAGTAGGAATGGTCGGGGGTAGATCAAATAATGTTCAGCAAGGGTGAATTAGGTTGTTTTGCTTTTCTTCTTATTTTTAAAAGTTATTTTTTCACCCATTGAAATCTTGATGAACACATTCCTCTTCTCCATGAAGTATGTACTTGACCCTTTGCTGGGCTATAGAGAGAGTAACATCTTCTACAACAATGCTGATGGTATAGGGTTTTAGATATATATAATACACACACACACACACACACACACACACACATATTTGGACAGGTCTCTCACTGTATAGTACTTCTGCTGTCTAATTTTTGTCCAATAAAACTACTTAATATTTATTGCTTTAACATCAGAGTCATCAAGTTTTCCAGGCAGTTTACAATATTTAACTTGCTTATCTCTGAAAGACTTACCCATTTCATCTTGAGGAGTTTAAAGTTATCTGCTTAAAACAGATATTTTATGGGTAACTTTTAGAGATTTAAAAAAAATTTAAAGACAAATAATGGAAAATTCAATTTGAAAATTTATTGTGGCCTCTCTCTCTGGCAGTTCTGCTCATACTTTTTTTTTCCAGAAGTACCCCAGTAACAGAGGGGCATGAATGTGTGCCCCCTAAAGCCTCTGGGGGTGGGCATGCGATTTTAAGGATTTTTTTTCCTTTCCTGAGCTAGTGTTATCTCAAACTCATGTGAATATTGCCCTCAGTGCAAAACATAGCGATGGTTATTTTAACATAAAATGGTTTAAAACTGTGTAGCGTTTTAAAACAAAACTCTTGCCTGGAAACTCCCATGGATGGAGGAGCCTGGGTGGGCTGCAGTCCATAGGGCTGCTAAGTCGGACACGACTGAGTGACTTCCCTTTCACTTTTCACTTTCATGCATTGGAAAAGGAAATGGCAACCCACTCCAGTGTTCTTGCCTGGAGAATCCCAGGGACAGGGGAGCCTGGTAGGCTGCAGTCCATGGAGTCGCTAAGAGCCTTAGTGATTGAAGCAACTTAGCAGCAGCAGCAGTGAGCAGTGACTTAGATGCTAGGGAATTTGCTGTGTTTCTCCTTTGTTATCATGTGTCTTCCTGGGGACACTCATCTCCCACTTTGAGAAGTATAAATCAGAGTTCCTCAGTTGCTTGAGTGACTCAGTTTAAAGAGACCAGAAGTGTTTGGAAGGAAAATTTTGATATTTCTCCAGGCCATGTCATAACGGGTTGTAAAATGGCCTTTGCTTTTGGGGAGTCGCTTGGAGTGGATTCCTTATCAGTCTGACCCTCTGTTCATTTGACTGTCAGAGCATATAACTCTTCTTTTAATTAGAAGTAGAGAATTTCTGCACTACAGATTCTAGCCAGGAAGTGTGTTATCTGGATCTTCTTTGTTGTCAAGTTCTGATCAAACTTCAATAACAAGCAGTCTTAATAGTGGATTGCCTGAAAGAGAAATAATTCTTCCATTACTCAAAATAAGTCTTACCCTTTTATGGGTATGAACCTTGTGAGAATTGGATGAAAAATGCCCATGTACCCATGGGCCCAATATTTCATGTACAGTTTCAGGAGAGTCATAGAATCCTGGTAAACTGTTCATGGATTTCTAAATTCAGTAAACACTGAGTACCTACTCAAATACTTATGCCCAAGGGCTAGACCCCATGCTGAAGGGTCTAGGCATGAAGAAAAACAGTTATCTCTGTTTCTGAAGAGATTTTATTTATTATGAGTTATGTATACTTTATCAGGTCTTTTGGTGAAATTAATGAATTAAAGATAGGTCAGATCTATTTCTGTGAAAAGGTTGAAAAATACAACAATTTTCATTTTTTAAGCAACTACAAAGACTTGCTTCTTCAGTGTATTTTTAGAAGTATTATGTGAGTGCATTTCCCCCTCCATCTCTGCTATCAATTTCAACCCAATTTGTAGAAATTTTAGTGAGAAATGGCTGTAAGTCTATTTGCAATGTGTTTAGAACTTAGCCTTTTCCTTTGAAATCACTTCTTGAACCAGACCCACCTGACTTACAAAGTGTTTGAGATGGAACCGTTGCAGATTTCATTCTGCCCAAGTATTTTTCCTGTTTTGTGGTGTATCATATAACCAGAGATCCTGTCTGGGCAGTTCAGCCCACTCTTTGGACTTATCAAATAGCCTAGTTTCCTGGGTAAGTGCTACGCGTTAGCATTTCAAGTTCTTTTTTGCAGTGACCCCTTTCACCCTCCTTCTCCAGCCCTCTGTTTTATTAGCTCCCCTCTTCCTCTGTGGTTATTCAATGGTAAAGGGGGTGGGAATCTTGCCTTAAAATCAACTCATCTCAAGGTGATTTGGAGCTGAAAAGTAGCCCTTGGTTTTTCCTGTAGCAAAGTAATGCAGGCTTCTGTGCACACTGGTTCCCCCAACCCTAAGGGGCACTGGCTCCATCGATTTACAAGAACATCAGCCTTTCTTAGAACGGTTTTGTGTTTTTCCTTCTTATCAGACTAATTTTTTTCAAAGGTAATAGAATGAGTTTTTAGATCTCTTTAGATTCTTTCTCCAAGTGATGATTTAAAAGTTAAAGCTGTTGATGCTTTACCCATTTGTAAAGTTGGGCCTCAAGTCAAAATGTTGGTTTCCTTAGCATTTTGCAGGAATTTATGAATTGGACAGATCTATTTTAATTTTACTTCCATAAAAATAGGGAAATCATTAAACTATTTAAAAATAGTGGCACCAGGCTGAACTAAACAGGAGCACTGGAAAGTTTCAGTTTAGAAACTCTGTGAATCCCTAGGGTGGTCAGTGGATATGATGTTCCCATCTGTAAGGTCATCTTGGAAATAGATTCAATTCTAAGTTTAGGACCAGAAAGACTACTTCCTTCCTCTAGGCTCTTCACAGTTAGCCCAGAAGATGTATTGAATGAGGGCAGATCTGTTTTTCAGTGCCACCACTTCTTGGGAACCACACTTGTGAGTCACTATGACCTTCGTGTTCATATGCGTGCGTGCTCAGTTGTGTCTGATGCTTTGCAAAGCCATGGACGGTAGCCCACGAGGCTCCTCTCTCCATAAGGCTGATTCATGTTGATGTAATGGCAGAAGGTAACACAGTATTGTAAAGCAATTATCCTTCAAGAAAGAAAGAAAGAAGGGGAAAAAAAGAACACTTGAGTGGGTTGCCATTTCCTCCTCCAGGGGATCTTCCCTTCCCAGGGTTCGAACCCGTGTCTCCTGCATCTCCTACATTGGCAGGTTGATTCTTTAGCACTGAGCCACTTGGGAAGCCAGAGCTCATGTAATACCTTACAAGTATTATTAGGTGTTCAATAAATATTTTGAGTTGAGTGAAGGGGAGTTGGTGAATTTGCATGGCAAAACCTCTAAACTGAGCTTTGGGTTATAAATAAAATGATTTACCTAAGTGGAAATCAGTCTTTTGTTTGCTTCTAGTCAGATTACATCTAGAAAACTATAGTTAAAGATAGCGAAAGTTCTAAATATTAGTATAGTATTTTTTCTAAAAGCGATGTTTTACCCACTTAATAAGCCATTTAAATATTTGGAAGGTGCTCACTCAGTTAACTAACTCATTCTTTGGTGGGGGGCAAACCCCCAAGTTCAAAAGTTTATATTAAGAAAAAAAAAATCATATAATTCACACTTGGATCTCTACAGAGGTTTGGTTAAAATTTGTGTTGTTGGTGTTCAGTCGCTGAGTCGTGTCCAACTCAACTCCATGAACTGCAGCAAGCCAGGCTTCCCTGTCCATCACTATCTCTTGGAGTTTGCTCAAACTCATGTCCATCGAATCAGTAATGCCATTCATCCATCTCATCCTCTGTCATTCCCTTCTCCTTCTGGCCCCAGTCTTTCCCAGCATCAAGGTCTTTTTCATTGAGTTGTCTCTTCACATCAGATGGCCAAAGTACTGGAGCTTCAGCTTCAGCATCAGTCCTTCCAATGGATATTCAGAATTGATTTCCTTTGGGATTGACTGATTTGATCTCCTTACAGTCCATGGGACTCTCAAAAGTCTTCTTCAGCACCACAGTTCAAAAGCATCACTTGTGTATCAGGCATTTAATAAACATGTTCTGTATTCTTATAGAGAAAAATGTGTGAGGTTGAATGGAACCTATTGTACCTTTTTAAAAGGTACATACAGCTTTAAAGGAACTATAGAGTTTCCTCCCTGTAGGACTCAGGGACCCCCAAACTTGTGAAAATGGAGTTGCGGCCAGCAACTTAAAACCTTCAGAGGAAACTTAGGTTGGGGAACTTAAGTTGGAGGTGTCTCTGTGTCAGTTTTTACGTTTTCCGAATGAAAAGAGTAAAGCATGCTAGCAGCAATCTACATGATGTTTTTTATACCTTGAATTAGGGGTACTGCTTGATTTTTTAGACACTTTACTGCTCGATCCCATGTACCATCCCTTGTTTGCCAAGGACTTCCCTTGCTGTGTCCCATGATTGTGACTTTGTGTTGCTTTGCTGAAGATAAAATATTTATAAAAGAAGCATTTTTCTGAGCCTCTCCTCCACTGAAATGTTCTTGTCTTCCTGCTTTTCTGGTTCACAGTTGGCCTTTGTGTGCTGCCTTAGAGAAGCGTGATTCCGAGGCTGATTAGGGTGATAATGGACCGTGTCTGTGTTTACCTGTACTTACCGCCCTGTCTGCCTATCAGCCCCGCTTGGTTGTATCTAGGATACAGCAGTTGGTGTCCCCAGGATTGATATCCCCAGGGTTACTTCACCACAGACCCTTTCACCCACGTGTCTGCTCCCTCACTCTCTGAAGATGCCTGGATGTACTTCCTGCCTGCCCTCTCCCTTTATCTTCTCTCAGATTACCACTGTAACCGTGTCTGCTATTTCTTTTCCCTCCACTCTGCTTCCCTTTTCTATTTCTGATCTCTCTTCTTTTATGAATTTCTCCAACAAGAGAAGGTCATGATTTGTAAAACAGAGAAGTGAAATTCACACTGAAGTTCAGGCAGAAAAGGTGTGCAAGAAGTAGATTTACACACAGTTGGGTTTTATGGACGGGATCTCAAACGAAAGAAGTGATTAATATAGAGATGTCTAGTCATCTCCTTCCATTATTTTTGTGATTGAAAGCTAGATTTAATGTGAGTACTAAGTCACTTCAGTCATGTCCAACTCTTTGCAACACCATGGACTATAGCCCTCCAGGCTCCTCTGTCCATGGGATTCTCTGGGTAAGAATACTGGAGTGGGTTGCCATTTCTTCCTCCAGGGGATCTTCCCCACCAGGGATTAATTTTATAGGATAAATTATTTCATACTTTGGCTTTAAAAATATGGCATTTAATAATGTATAGTAATAGACTGTTTCACATTTTACAAGTCTAAATTTCTATTAACTAGCTCTTTCACAACTTCGTAATATAATTCAGATTCTTCTTCAGGGCCTGGTGTTCCTATGCTTCCCAAACTGACTTTTAAAGGAAGATAGAAAATAGTTCAGACAGCTTTAATATTATATATATTTTATTAGAGTTTATTTTTAAAATGTGGTGTTTTATTTATGAAGTAAGGTAGAATTCTGGTCCGAGTTTCAGCCCCACTCAAATGGCTCTTATCTAAAACTCAAGTATTCTTCCCTAATATTATACTTGAAACAGCTATTCCCATTTTAATTCCTAGGCCCTATATTTTCCTGATGCTTTTTAATATGTGTGTGTGTGTGTGTGTGTGTGTGTGTGTGTGTATAAATATATAAAACAACCCTCAAGGATGAAGATGCAAATGTTTCTTAATGTATTAAACAAATGCTTTCCAATTCCTAGGTAAAGAATCCTCCTACCTTTGCAGGAGATGTAAGTGATGTGGGTTCAATCCCTGGGTAGGGAAGATCCCCTGTGGGAGGGAATGATACCTCACTCCAGTATTCTTGCCTGGAAAATTTCATAGGCAGAGGAGCCTGGCGGTCTGCAGTCCACGGGCTGCAAAGAGTCAGACACGACTGGGCACATAAATTATTTTAAGTGACTTTTAAGACACTGAATCTTATTTTTCCACTCATATCTATCGTAATCGCCAAAATGCACTCCCATGAGTAAAACTTCATCCGTAGTAAAGCTACGAGACTCCTCCTCTGACCTGACTGTGCGTACCTTGTTGGTTCTTTTCTAAAAAATGCTGAGATACAAGCTAGTTTGTGTATTGATGAACAGTTGCTATGTCCACCTCTTCAACTGCACTGTCCTAGCTGCAGGGGAAGAACACTTGATTTTTACTTACATCATTCTTCAGCCCTGTTGCAATATAAATTTATTATGTGTTCTCTGAAGCCATGAGACCGGCCACAGCAGAATTTCAGGAGAATGCCATCCGGCCAGTCCTCTAGTAGCACCGCACTGAATTTACTGCCTGCTTTTAAAATCTTGCTTGCCAGACTTTCACTGAATGACTCTTCATATAATTGAGTACAGCCGTAATTTATTTTATTTGCTAAAAATAATTCCTTTTATGTACTAAAATGGCGATGAAACTCTCCTCGATGTTTGTAACCCTTTCTGCTAAGATTTTGAAAATATGCTTAAATAGAGGCTTCTGAAATAAGACTTCCATCAGTGCCTCAAATTAATTGAATTTGTCTGTTTTCAGGTTGCTGTTTAAATGATCCTTTATCAAAATTTAGACTAGTAAGTCAGCAATCCAATTTATTTTACCTTTAGAATTTTTAACTTTAATGTGAAATACCATTGTAATAGTACTCTAATTTTTCTTTTAATAAATAAAAAGAAAAATAAACTTTGTCCATTATATGGATATAAAGCACATGTGGCAAAAACATTAATTTAAAAAACATCTTTCCTAACCTGTATTGAATCCCAGAGGTCCTGATTAAGGTTTAAACTACCTCAGGAGACATGTGCATACCACCCCAAGGCTGTCATCAATTCGTCAACTGTCCAACCAGTTCAGAGGCTGAGCCTGAAGCCCTAGGAAGTGTTTTCACTTCTAGTTGTTTCTTTGGCCAGTAAGATGTTTTAATTATGAAACAGACATACTTTAGAGTGGCAGGCCTCAAAGAGATACTTTCATGGGATCCATCAAGTGTTCCCTTTTCCAACTATATATGTGCGATCATGCTTTTTTTTTTTTAATTCTTCAGTGAAGCAATATATCACAGCAGCCTAAAGGCAGAAGCTGATAGGTGAACCCAGATGCCCATTCTTAAGCCAAACACTGAAGGATATTTGTAAAAATACAAGACAGTGCCTCTCTTTTCACTACATTTTTGTGTTTTTCATATAGCTATTTTTCATTAAAGCATGTTATTTAGGTTAACATGTAAAATGTAATTTTCCATGAATTAATAAATGAAAAATTTCTCAATTTATGCTAAAACCTCAAGAGATATGTGCTGTCATGCTGTTTGTTATTCAGTTGTGTCCGACTGTTGGTGACCCCATGGACTGTAGCCTGCCAGGCTCCTCTGTCCATGGGATATCCTAGACAAGATGATTGGAGTGGTTGCAATTTTCTCCTCCAGGGGATCTTCCCATCCCAGGGTTCTAACTCACATTTTCTGCATCTCCTGCATTGGCAGGCAGATTCTATACCAGTAGCCACTCAGGAAGCTCCTCAAGAGAGATTGCTAAGTCACTTCAGTCGTGTCCGAGTCTGTGCGACCCCATAGACGGCAGCCCACCAGGCTCCCCCGT
>SJYV01007561.1:6331-17312 GCA_006410875.1 Neotragus pygmaeus
AAAAAAAAAAAAAAGAAAAAGTAAAAGGTATCACAGACTCTTGGAAAATTCTTCCCTGAAAACCTTGACATCTTGGCCATTGTCATGATCACAACCATTCCTTCTCCAAGGGACAAGAACAGACTTGGAACTTTGTTACCTGGAGACCGGGGAACACAAGGTATGAGTCCTTCAACTCTCAAGGGAAGAGTAATGTATGTTAATATAAAAGTAGACAGTAAAGGTCGAGATATTCTATAGTCCTTTTATCCAATGTCACAGCATGATAAATGTTTCATGCTTACTACTGTGTCATATCCCTATTAGTAAACAGGCGAAACAACCTACTTTTAAATAATTTTACTAGAGTCAAGAAACCCCGTTTACAGAGCCCCACAGGCAACATGAGAAGTTGTCACTGGATATTACTGTTGTCAGACAGGCAGAGAATGAGTGGCACGGGTAGGTTCTCATCCTCAGAAGTAGTGCGGGGGTGTGGTCTGCCGAGGACGACACGGGTGGTCAAACATCAAACATATCTGCTCATCTCTTATAAGAGGGAAAAGGAGGGCATAGTGTTCACCGCCACCAGAAATGAAAAAAAAAAAAAAAAATCTGCTCCAGGAATAAGCCAGGAAGCCACATTAGGCATTTTCTTCATTCTGTACCAAGATTTTTCTGAGTAGAAAATAGAAATATTTTCTAAAGGAACAATCTTTCCTTGTACAGGCCGTGTGTTTGCTAGCACATCCACTGGCTGACATACACAAAGAGCCACATGGATCTTTACCGATCCCGAGAGTATCAGCTTCCTGCTATACTCATGGAGCTCTCCCTTCTCCCGCATCACACCTTCCTCTTACCCCCTGCTTTTAGATCATTTCTTTAATTCCCATCTTACCTTTTGAAGATTTTCCCTTTTTCTGTTGTTAACTCACGAGGCTTAGACATTTTCTCCTAGAAGTACAAAAGTCACAAAAAGATGCAAGATCCTTAAGTCACAGCATTGGCAACCTAAAATTGAAAGTGCCAGGATGAGATGTTTTCATCTAGGGGAGGCAGTTATTTAGCCTTCTAAATCACTTCATTTCTCTCTGCCTAATGTTTTTGTCCAAATGGGGAAAATAAAAGAGAAGGGTTATTTATCCATATCCTTCAAAACGAAATACAAATTCTATGCAAATTTAAACACTCCAGGTCACTGAAGTCCCTTGGCCATTTTACCACCTAAATTCACCCACTGGTTATCTCTCCCTTAGACTTAAGTACCCGTGCTCACTCCTTTGTTCCAAGATCTATCCAATCCTTAATATCTCCAACACATTTGCATGTGTACGCACAAATGAACACACACGCTATTGTTTCTTCTCCTCACCTGGCAACTAGTTTTCTTTACCTCTTTATTTGGGTTCATGTACATAACTCAAAATCCCGCTCATTTTTTCCTGATATTTTTATTGCATTAAAATATACATAAAATATTTATTATTTTAATCATTCATAAGTGTCCAATTCAGTGGCATTAAATACATTCATAATGTTGGTTAACCATCACCATTTTCTATACCCTAAACTTTTTCACCATCCTTAACAAATTTTGTACCCATAAAATTAAAACTTATCCTTCCTCTCTTCCCCTAGCCACTGGTGACATCTATCCTATTGTCTGTCTCTGTGAATTCATCTATTTTAGGTACTTCATGTAAAGAGAATCATACAATATTTGTATATATACCTGGCTTATTTCACTAAGCACACTGTCTTGAAGGTCCATCCACCACCCATCTTTTAGCATACATCAACATTTTATTCCTTTTTTTCTACTGAATAATATTCCATTATACATATATACTCCTGGAGAAGGAAATGGCAACCCACTCTAGTACTCTTGCCTGGAGAATCCCATGGACAGAGGAGCCTTGTGGGCTACATCCATGGGGTCACAAAGAGCTGGACATAACTGAGCAGACAGCACACACGTACATATACACTAGGCTTCCTAGGCGGCACAGTGGTAAAGAGTCTGCCCACCAATGCAGGAGGTACAAGAAATGCAGGTTCAGTCTCTCTGGGTGGGGAAGATCCCCTGAGAAGGAAATGGCAACTCACTCTAGTATTCTTGCCTGGAGAATCCCAAGGAAACAGGAGCTTTGTGGACTATAGTCCATGGGGTTGCAAAGAGTCAAACATGACTGAGTGACCGAGCCTGCACACACACACACATGTATATCACAATTTTATTTATCCACTAATCCAGTGAAAGGCACTGGAGCTACTTCTACCTTTTGGTTATTGTCAACAATGCTGCAGTAAATACTGATACACAAATATCTGTTTATGTCTCTGCTTTAAATCCTTTCGAATACATACCTAGAAGTGGGATTCTGGGTCACATGTAATTCTACATTTAATCTGTTGTGAAACTGCCAAACTGCTTTCCACAGTGGCAGCAACATTTTACGTTCCTACCAGT
This sequence comes from Neotragus pygmaeus, assembly GCA_006410875.1. NCBI lineage: Eukaryota > Metazoa > Chordata > Mammalia > Artiodactyla > Bovidae > Neotragus > Neotragus pygmaeus. The sequence continues at coordinate 8,784 of SJYV01007561.1, forward strand.
AATGCATGAGGATTGAATTTCCCCATATCCTTGACAGCACGTACTAATTTCCATTTTTATTATTATAGTCATTCTGATGCATGCTAAGTGTATCCTGTTTCCATTCACATTTTCCCAGTGACTAAGATGCTGAGCATCTTTTCATGTGTTTACTGATTTGTGTATTTTCTTTGGAGAAATGTCTCTTCAAGTCCTTTGCTCAGTTTTGAATGGGTTTTGTTTTTTTTTTGCTTATGAGTCTTAGGATTCTTTATATATTCTGGATATTAATCTCTTATCGAGCATATGATTGGGAAATACTCTTATTAAGGTGTCCGTCTTTTCACTTTCTTGATATATCCTTTGATGTACAAAGAGTTCTTAATTTTGATGGCATTTAATTATTTTATTTTTCTTTGTTGACTGCTTTTAATGCTGTATACACAGTCATTGTCAGATCCAGTGTCAATATTTTCTTCTAAGAGTTTTATAGTTGTGGCCTTTAAGGTCAGGTCTCTGATCCATTTTGAGTTACTTTTTAATACATGATGTGAGAGAGAAGTACAGCTTCATTCTTTTGCATGTGGATATTTAGTTTTCCTAGTACCACTTGTTGAAAAGACTGTCCCCAGTTCATCCACTTTATATTCAAAGCAGTCAATAGAAGTAAACCAGTAAAGCCATTTACCCCAGAGAGAGAAGATCCTAAAAGCATGTCCAGGAAGTCTTCACTGTATAGACTAGAGATGATTTACTGTAAGTTCCATGGAAGGAGAAACTGCTTGTGTGGACTTCAACACAGTAACCTCAACTCCTAGAATCATGCCTGGCATGTCATAGGCTTTCCATAAATATTCGTTAGAAAAAAAAAATCAGTGAGTAAAGGACCTATTTTTGCACTCTGAAATAAAGTGTAAGAAGGCAAAGAATATGTAGGCTAGCAATATAGAGTTGTAAGTTCAGACACTTGGTAATGGAGATATTTCTGGGGAAATCGGGCCTTCTTGGTCTAGAACGCTACTGCCATGTAGCATCTACAGCTGCCATCTGCTAATTTCCATGGTTCTCTCCTTTATTAGTGTGAAACTTTGAAGGCCGCAACCACCTTCCACACTCCCTCCTGAGGGACTGTGCCTGAACTTCGTCCTTGGTCTAAAATACTCTTTTTACTTCCCAGTTACAGTCATCGTCACACCTCACACACAACTGAGCATATACCTCATATACCCAACTTACCTAGCTAACTCTTTGTCATGTTGATAGCTCAGTATCACTGTCTCATCAATACCTTCTCTGCCTGGACAAGGTCAGTCCTCCAGCCAGATCCCCCTTAACACTCAGTATATTCCAATGTAGGTAACTATATATTTGTGACATGATTTGATAAATGTTTCTTTTCCCCAGCTGATATATGCCTACCACCCTGAGATGTGCTTAGTGGGATTTTAAAAACTACCCGGTAAACAAGCCTATAGGAGACACCCAAATGTGGTTAAAGGTCATTATTTGGAATCAATCATTATCTAGGTCTAAAGATAATGATAAAATAGTGAGTTGGACCAATGGGCAAAGATCATCAGATGACCACCATAAACACAATGACAAAAACAACTCAAGAGAACAGCTCTCAGATGTGTTCTGCTCTCACTAATCACAGACAAGCAACATTCACATTTGAAAATGAGTTTGGCTGAGGACTATTGATTTTCTCTCTGCTCTGCCTCAGGCTCCGTGTTGAGACTCCAGGTCTCAAGAGGAAGAACACCCTGCCTGATTCCACTTGGCCTTGGTTTACCTCCAGCTCGAGCATGCCTGCCTGCATGTCAGATTTAATTAAAGGCCAAAACAATCCCAACAGCAGCAGAAGCAGGGTGGTCAAGAGACCTGCTCGTTTGGTAAAGTAGAACACTGAGAGGGGATTTTCAGAAAGCAAATGAGCAAAGCAAAGATCTCCGGAGCATCCCTGCCTGGCAGCCGTGGAGAGGGCAGCGCCACGGGTCTTTGGGTCCCTTGCCTTCTAGGTGGGCAATGTGGGAGGGAAGAGCAACTCTGTCATTATGGCCCCAGAGGACATAAACGAGACAGAATTGGGCCAAGGGCTCCAAATAGCCCGACTTGTTCCTGTTCTGAAAACATTCAATCAGACGTGGCTGCACCCACAGCCCCAACCTCAGGTGCTGGACACAGACAGGGGATGGACTAGAAGAACAGCAGTGGCTGGTGAATGAGAACAGGGTGGCTGTAGGGCAGGAAGGTGGTGGTGGTTAGAGCATGGGGCTCCTTGGGGCAGACATTCAGCCACCCTCGTGACTCCTATCAGCCCCCTTACAGGCACAAGCCACGTTTTCCCGTGGTCTCCCTGCAAACTCCGCTCCGATTGTATCACACAGGCTTCCTCCTCTTCCTCACCCTTGTTCAGCATCACGACTCCCCAGGTGAGTCTTCCGCATCACATGAGAACACACGTGTTGCATGGGGAGAAGACAAAGTGACAAAGTGCAAGCCCTTAGTGATGATGAGGGGCGAGGAAAGGATAGGGGCTTTCTAGGTGCTTTTGTCCTGCCACTCAGGACGCCCTCTAAGAAACAGATAAGCTTTACAAGAGGTAAGTAGGTCTTCCATCTTCCCTACTTTTTATTTGAAGAAAAACAAGTCCAACTCTCAGAGAATTTGAAATAATATTATAATGAATGCATATACACATTCTTCACTGAGATTCACCATTGCTAACATCTTGTCACATCCGCTTTATCTACATATATATGTACACACACACAGCGTGGATTTTTTTCCCCCCAAAATCCTTTGAATGTAACTTACAGGCATAGTAACGTTTTAGCCCTAAACACCTTAGAATATACCTATCTATGGAACACCAGGACCTTGCCTTACAGAATATACTAATATCATACCCAAGAAATTTAACGTGAATAAGGTAATTGCCTGACATGTAGCCCATATCCAAATTATCCCAAGTGCTCTCCAAATATACTCTTTTAAAAACATAGCTCTTTCAACACCAAGAAGCAGTTAAAGGTTTCTTATTGTATTTGTTTCTATGCTTCCTTATTGTATTTAATATACACCCTCCCCTAGTTTATTCATCTGTTTATTTGGTGGTTTATATTTGAAAAGTGAAAGTTGCTCACTCAGGTCCAACTCTTTTCAACGCTGTGGACGTATGGTCCATGGAATTCTCCAGGCCAGAATACTGGAGTGGGTAGCTGTTCCCTTCCCCAGGAAATCTTTCCAACCCAGGGATCGAACCCAGGTCTCCCACACTGCAGGCGAATTCTTTATCAGCTGAGCCACCAGGGAAGCCCAAGAATACTGGAGTGGGTAGCCTATCCCTTCACCAGTGGATCTTCTCAACCCAGGAATCGAACCAGGGTCTCCTGCATGGCATGCGGATTTACCAGCTGAGCTCCCAGAGAAGTCCTGTTTATATTCATTCATGGGCAATTTTTTAGAAAGTTTCAGGCTGTCTTGGTGAAATGTCCCAAATTTTGGATTTTTCTGTTTCCTCATAATGGGATTCAAGTTAAACCTTTTGTGAAGGATATCATGTAACTGATTTTGGATCACATCAGGAGGCACATAATGCTAGTTTATCCTATTATTGGTGTTGTTAAATTTGATCATCATTGGTTAAGGTGGGAGTCCCCACTTGTCTCCATTATTAAGAATCTCTTTCCTCAATTAAGATGTGACCTGTGAGATTATAGTTTGAAACTCCATAAACGTCCTATTTTTTTAAGACCCTTTTAACCAATGACTTAAACCTGTTATTGATCCTTTGTGAATCAATTATTTCTTGATATTACCAAATGATGACTTTGTATTTTATTATTTCAATAGCATATATTAGTATTCTTTATTAAGAATGTTCCCTTTCTCTTTCAAGGTGGGAGGGTGTAGATTGTATCTTTACGATAAGACCCACAAATATATAGGAATAAAGCTTACGGTACTGATCACATCTGCTTAAATATTCCAAGGGGAGTTAGTTAGATGCTTCCCTTTATGACTGGTCTGCTCTGATGTGGGTCTGAAGCCCTCCAAGATCTTTGGATACTCCAATATCCTCATCCTCCTGGCTCTCTGAGCATGACAAATCACCAACACCATATGAGAAATTTAGAGAAAAAAAGTATGAAACATTCTCATAAGCTATACACATGAAATTTCTCATTTGGGCGGAGAGTAACCTAGTAGGGAATTGGTTTATTGTGGAAATAGGGTAGGAGATCTTAGGGTTTAGACCGAAACAGTTGTAGCAAGGAAGATGCATTAAGCACAGTCAAACCTATTGAAGCTTAACTCCCAATAGAGAAACTGAGCAGGGTAAGGGGACTAAAGGAGAATGAGCAAGAGTTGGAGGTTCCAAGGCACGTCTGAGATGAGTAGGATGGGGGCACAGTGGGGGTCTCTCATCCAGTTCAGAACACTGCGGACTTTCTGGGACTGAATGCAGTCTTAGCTCCTCCACGGAGCCCCTCCTAGTGAGAAGAGACTGCCTTAATCGAATCAGATGTCTGACTGGGGAGGCTATGGTGGTTGGGCTGACGGCCACCATGACGCTCTTGCACCTCCTCAACTGCTCCCTGTGGCTCAGTTCTGGTGCGATTTGGTATTCTGCAGCCTCAGAAACAAAGCCGACATCAAATCTCTCCATCTCTGCCTGCCCAGGGAGTTCCTGCAGAGATTAGAAAAGGGGAAAGCAAGTACAAATGTAGGTGGAGAGGGGTACAGTGGCAGGGAGCAGAGGGTAGAGATGGGTGTCTTTAAATCAGCAGAACAATCAGTACTAGGCAGGGGCAATTTTGAAATTGGGCTTCGGATCCTATTTTATCTTATTTTTTATGAAAAGGACCAGCCTCTCTCTGATGAAGAAGTCCTGCTGCTCTATTGTTGTAACCTCGCCTCTACTCATACAGTTTCACGCCGTTACATTTCTGACCCACTTTCTTCATCTCCTTTGCTTGTTTCCTTCAAGAGCAGTCTTGGCTCCCCACCCCGGCTAGCACCCTGCTTAATCGCTTTGTCTCCAAGTGCTTCTTCTATTGATTCCAAGCAGTTAAGCTGCCAATCAACTGCTCTCCTAGTGCAGCAGCTGAGGGCGAAGAGATTAAAACCGCAAACAAACAAGGCCGGAGCTGAGAAGTTGGTTAGAATTTCCAAGTGAATGTCAGCACCTACCGGCAGTGTCTCTTTCCCCCTCCCATCATGAAGGCGCGAAGTTATTACAAACAGACTGTGCCTAGCTTTGTAATGTTAACAACAGCAGGCATTTAGTGCATAGTTGCTCTGCGCAGTGACCCTTGTAAATATTGCACTCTTAGTAACTCACTTAATCCTTGCAACAATCACACGTGGTAAGCCATATCGTTATTCTGTTCTAGCAGAAGAGGAAACCGAGGCATAGAAAAGTTAAGGGACACATCTAAGGTCACCTGAGCTAGTGAATGTAGGGCAAGGTCCCAAGTGCAGCCTGTCTTTAGCACATGAACCAGTAGCCAGGACGCTATACGGACGCTTTCAGCTTGTTGCAAAATCTCCCTTAGGCTGTAGCAAAGAGCAAAACAGGAATGCCAGCTTCCAAGAAACAGAGGGGAGACTGGTCAAAACGCGTGAAAGTTAAGTACGTCTTGCTTCTTAATCTAATGAACATTCATGAAGCCCTGGTTACGTACAGGCACCCAGCTCGACACCTGAGGATACAGAGATAGGTGCAGCTTCGGTTCCCAGAGATATCAAAATCTAATGGAGTCTAATCACAGAGAAGCACGTCACCTGGGAATGCTGGTGAAGGAGGAAGGAGAGGCAGGCAAGTGAGCCAACAGTTCTTAATCTTATAACGCACACCTCACCCCTCCTAGGAAGCCTTCCCTGACCACCTTCGGTGGCTCTTGTCAGATCACTCACTCTTGAGCACTGCAGCAGTCGAAACACTTGTCGGTTTCTCTAGCTAGATAAGGGGCCTGAAAATGACATCTTGGGGCCCCTTATCTAGCTGGGCCACCATCTGCTTTCATAAATAGAGTTTGACTGAAATACAGTTGTGGCCATTTGCTTACATACTGTCTAGGACTGCTTTTAAGCTACAAGAGTGCAATCAAACAGTTGCATCAGAGACTATCCGACCTGTGAAGCCAAAGCTAATTACTATCTAACCCTTTTCATAAAAAGTTTGTTGACTCCTATACCAGGCTATCAGTATTTTCAGGGCAGGAAACTTGCTCTTTACTTCTGAATCTGTGGTAGCCATTCCTGAAAGAATAGGATCATTCTGGGTAAATCTCACTGAAGCGTCATTTTTAAGTTTGGCCTGGGATAGAGTCTTAAAATGAAGGTTCCTGCTAGACAGAGAAGCAGAGGGAATGCTGGAACTCCTGCTCAGCTCTTTGGTTTCCTGGCTCAGCGCACACCCCGTCAGTGACAGAGCAAATGGCTGGGTGACTTAGCAACCAAACCCAGGATGGCTGGAGTCCACAACAGAGAGGGGCTTGGGTACAGACAGAGGGAACTAAGCGGAGACAAAGGAAAAATAGACCTGCACGAGATGATTGGCCGCTTTAATTTTCCTAGGGGGTGACATAACTTTGTAGCAGGTAGGTGATTTTGGTTCTTCATTAGGACCCTTATTATTAAATAACATGGTGTTGGATGTATCTAACTGTACCTGCTGTGTTAGAGATCGTGAAGTGGAGTGCATAATATCACATCTATCTTGGGAAGGACCGAACGGGAGTGGGCGCGAGGGTGGGCAAACAACAGATTGGATGGCGGGTAGAAATTACCTGCAAGATTTCCATGCTCTGAGCTGGTAACAGGCCCAGTGTGTTTGAATGAACATTCTATCTGAGCAATTGCTGGCAAGAGGGTCATCCATCTTGAAAGGGAACAATTTTGCTTGAATCATAGTGTGCCCAGCAAGAGCTCAGCTGGTCTGAACATTTTTGATATCTTGGCCGGCAGTTTTCTCCCAAGTGGTATGCGGGGAACAGTTAAGTTTTCAGAGGCCAGGCTGCAGCCTGCAGTGAGGCCTAGGAGTCAGGAGGGAGGCGTTAACCTGCCAAAAAAGGCTGACCCAGGATACCGAGTTTATAAGACTCCGACATTGCCAGAGTGAGACGGGCTGGACTTTTGTTGTTGCTGTGGGAAATCTTGCTGTGTTGGNGCCTGCAGAGAGGCCTAGGAGTCAGGAGGGAGGCGTTAACCTGCCAAAAAAGGCTGACCCAGGATACCGAGTTTATAAGACTCCGACATTGCCAGAGTGAGACGGGCTGGACTTTTGTTGTTGCTGTGGGAAATCTTGCTGTGTTGGGTTCCATGTGAACTTGAATCAAAACACCCTGAAGGCTTGTCAGCTCCTATATTCTTCTTTCCTTGTGGGCCAGCTGAGGATCTCTGTTCATCTGTTGTAGGTGGTGGGGTTATCGGAACTTTAGATTCAAAGGGATCTTAAAAATGAGGTTCTAGGTCCTGAGCCTGTTACATGGAGTGAAGTAAGTTAGAAAAGGGAAAACAAACATTGTATATTAAGGCATCTACGGAATCCAGATAAACGGTATTGATAGCAGGGCAGCAGTAGCGACTCAGAGATAGAGAACAGACTTGTGGGCACAGCAGAGAACGTTGAGGGTGGGGCGAAGTGAGAGCACGGCAGTGAAGCATATACACCGCCATGTGTAAAGCGGAGAGCCAGCGGGGGCTTGCTGTGTGACGCAGGGAGTTCAGCCTGGGCCTGTGACGACCTAAAGCGGTGGGATGGGGTAGGGGGATGGAGGCCACTTCAGGAGGGAGGGGACATACGTGTGCCTAGGGATGATTCATGTTGTTGTGCGGCAGAAATCAGCACAACATTGGAAAGCAATTATCTTCCAGTTAAAAATAAATTAAAAAAAAACCAACAATGAGGTTCTGGGAATTCTCTGGTAGACCAGTGGTTAGGACTCTGAGCTCTCAGGGCTGAGGACCTAGATTCAATCACTGGTTGGGGAACAAAGATCCCACAAGCTGTGCAGTGAGGCAAAAAAAATACAGAGGTTCTATCAGTGGTCCCCAACATTTTGGCACCAGGGCCTGGTTTCGTGGAAGACAATTGTTTGATGGACCAGGAAGGCGGGATGGTTTGGGGATGATTCAGGCACATTACATTTATTGTACCATTTATTTCTAAGCTAAAGCTGCCACTGATCTGACAGGGGTACCAGCCCATGGCCCAGAGGCTGGGGACCCCTGACCTAACCAACATCACAGGCCACTCAGGGAGCGCTTGTGACTGGTGGTGCTTGAATACCGAATTGCTTGAATACCTCCTTTCTTGAAGACCGCAGCTCTTCCCAAAGCACACCGTAATATCTTAAACCGACTCAGCTATTAGGAATCTGTGCCATGTACTTCACACTGCGTCATTATGTGTTCTTGATGTCAAGGAGGAGCCCAATCTTGCTTTTATAACACACCTCCAGGTATTTGCAGGTTTCTTTTCCACCCGACCCACCCTCAAACCCCACCCCCCGCCCCCCGCCAACACACACACACATA
>SJYV01007563.1:0-29512 GCA_006410875.1 Neotragus pygmaeus
CTGGGTCGGGAAGATACCTTGGAGAAGGGAATGGCAACCCACTCCAGTATTCTTGCCTGGAGAATCCCAAGCACAGAGGGGCTGGAGGGCTACAGTCCAGGGGGTGGCAAAGAACCAGATGCAACTGAGCGACTAACACTTTCACTTTCAAGAACAGGGGGAATCTCAGGAAAGCGACACATTCAAGGCCACACGCTTAGAGGGTGTGCTCTTGCCACTGGGCCCAGGCCGGACCCCTCTTGGCCATCACATGACTTGGTGTGGCTGCCTGACCTTAGGCAAGTCAAAGTCCAGGTTCTGAACCTGAGATTCCCCAGCTGTAGGGTGGGCCCGGGGTTGGTAGGCAGGATCGCTGCAGGGACCAGCAAGGTCTGAATCCTCCAGGGAGGCTGGCGGGGTGCAGCCTAGGGAGGGACAAGTGACTGTCATCCCAGCCCAATTGGGTAGCAGCTCCTCTCCCCGCTCTGGAGCTGGAGACGTCGAAGTCTCATGGTTGTTTGCAAACACAAATGTAGGAGGTCTGTCCTGCTCCCTGCTCCCATCAGATTTCGTTGTGGGAGAAGTCCAGGTAACAGATGCCCCCACCTGCAGCCTCAGGGTCTGCCATGTGACCATTAGTGCCTCCTCCTGCCCCCAGATCCTGGGAGGCCTGGGAAATGGAGGCAAATGGCTGGGAAGGCTGGAGGCTGGCTTGGCATTGCTGGCCCTGGGCCTTCCAAGCCTCTCCCAGCCTCAGTTTCCACGTCTGTAAAGTGAGGCTGGTCCCTCCCGACGTGACAGGAGGAACAGATCATGATAAGTAAACCATCCTCTGCCATCTTCTTTGGGGGGGGAGTGGTGGTCCCCAGAAATGGGATGTGGGGGGAATCCCAGTCCATGAGGCCACCCCAGTCCTCGTTTCAGGCTCAGAGGAACCGTTTCCCCTGGGCTGCCGAGAGTTAGATCCGGGAAGCTAGGGGCTGGGTGCAATTCCAGGCCTGGCTCCGTCTCTTTCCCGCTGTGTGATGTGGGCAGGTCACTCCCCCGTCTCTGGGCCTCTGCTTTCTCTCTGGGGGCTGGTCTTGAAGGTAGCACGGGGCGGCCCTCTAAGCACCAGCCCCAGGACCTGGCTGCTTTGCACATCCTCCACACCCCTGCCCAGGGTGAATAACAAGGTCTGCTTCGGTGCTCCCAGCACCCGCCCAGGCTCCTTCCTGCACAGGGATGACCCACAGATAAAATGGCGGGAGTGTGGGGACATGGCGAGACGGCGGGGGGTGAGCTGTGCCCCTGTCTAGGCCCACAGGAAGGAGCAGTGGGGGGTGGGGAGGGCAAAGCTGGGCATGAGGGTCGGTGTGGCCCCCTCCAAATGGGGGACAGGTGCATACGGACAGATGGCCCCACGGTGGCCTTGGCACCCTCAGCCCCAAGTGGATAAAGACACATCTCTTTCTCAAGACTCCCCCTACACAAACCCCTCCTGTGCAGAAATGTGGTCCGACAGTCCCACCGAGGCAGGCTGAGCACCCTGTTTCTGGCAGTTTCTCAGACAGGAGAGCCTGGAAACAGCTGGTGGGCGAGGCGAAGAACGCCTGGCACTAGGGGAACACGTGGGCTGGGCACTGCCCTTTTGCTGTGTATCCTGTGGACTCAAAGTCCCCCACCCAGGGCCCTTCCGCTCAGCCCTCCATACCTGGCCTCACCCAAGGGACCCTGGGCTGCAGGGGTCTGGTGGGATGAGCAGAGGGGTGGCGGTGGACAGCCTTCTGCTGACCCTGGGGAGCCTGGGCAGGGAACAGTGGCTCATCTCCATTTCTCCCAGCCAGGAAAGGACTTGGGGGTGGGGACAGAGGACAGGCGGGGAGCCACAGGTCTGGGTGCAGTCAGGGAGTCACTTTGCCTTTAGGCCTCACTCTCTCCTTCTCTCACCTGGGGCTCCATCGTACGCCTCACAGGATGGTTGGATGCTCCCAAGCAATGGTGTTCCAATGCAGACGTGGTGCCTACTTGGTCCCTGAATCCATAGCCTTGGAGAGCGTCCTGGTGTCTCCAGGTCCCTGGAGACTTTGGCCAGCTTGAGAGAGTCTGCCTGATTCTGTCCTGGAGACCTTTTTAATTCAAAAGACCCTGGGGAATTCCCTGGTGGTCCAGTGGCTAGGACTCCATTCTCCCAATGCAGGGGGCCCCAGGTTCAATTCCTGGTTGGGGAACTAGACCCCATATGCCCCAAGTAAAGATGCTGTGTGTCGCAAGGAAGATCAAAGATCCCACTGGTATAGTTAAGACCTGGTGCAGCCAAGTAAATACAAATAAATATTTTTTAAAAATACCCAAACTCCAGAAGTCTGGTGACTTCCTGAGATGGAGGAGGAAAATGACCCACTATGCCCTCCGCTCCAGACCCCTGAGCAGGTTGGGTGGAAGCAGCAGTACCTGCCACACTGCTGCCAGAAAGAGATGGGGAGGGACCATCGTCCTGCGTGGCAGGGCTGTTAGCCCAGGGAGCCCCACCCCCACCCTGGGAAGCAGGAGTAGACGAGACTCCACAGCTCATGTTTCTCCAACACAACCTCTGGGCCAGCCTCACTCTGCCTCCTCACGCTAGGCCACATGGTGCTACTGTTATCCTTGCTGGGGAGGAACCAAGTCCCAGAGAGGTGTTGTTAACTGGCTCAGGCCACCAGAGGAAGCAGGACTTGAACCCAGTGGGATTGACATATTGCTGAGATCTTGAGATGTGGGGGCCTTAAGACTGATGACTAGAAGTGTATCAGCTGTCTACTGCTGCATAACAAACATGCCCCAAACCTACGTGTCTCAAAGCAACCACCAGCATGGATCTGCTCTCTACTCTGCAGTTTGGCATGTCCAGGTATGGACCACTTGGCTTTGCTGGGGCAGCCTGGCCGGGCTGCCTCATGTGTCTGGTGCTCCAGCGGGAGAAGGGTCGGGAGAGGGGAGGAGGGGCCTCTCTCCTCTGTCTTGACTCTAGGTCTTCTCAGAGCAGAGTAGCTTCTCTCTAGGAAGGGAATCCAATTTCCTTATATGGCTTCCAGCTTCAAGCTGAGAAAATGGGTGCTTCAGGGCCTCTTGAGGCCTGGGCCTGGAATTTTATCCCATTAGTCACAGCAAGTGGTACACAGGCCACCCGAATTCCAGGGAAGAGGAAAGGGTGGGTCTCACAGCCGAGTTATAGGATTGGGAGCAATTGCTGGCAGCCATCTTGGCGGACTTGCTTCCATCCAAAGGACTTGGCCTGAAGGCGACTGTTGCCGGCTGACAGGTTCCCGTGTGGAAGAGGGTGGGAGACAGGATGGCGACCCATGAGTGTGCGGACAGTGGGCAGCCAGGAAGCTGGAGGCGCAGCAGAGGGAGACAAGAAGAACAGGCCGGCTCTGGCCAGGTCCGGCTCTGGCCAGGACCTCTGAGCCCTCTCTCTCCAGGCTTCTGAGTCTTTCCCCCACTATGCCCCGGTGGCCCTGCCGCTGAGGAGTGAGGCGGACGAGCCCCAGTGGGGAATGAAGCCAGGCCTGCTCGTCCTGTTGGTGACAACACTCTGCACCCTGCCTCGGCCCTGCTGGGGTGTCCTTGCTGGCAGGGGAGCAATGCTGTGGCCCTGCCTGCCACCTGCCATCCAGCCGCCCTGCCCCTGGGCCCCCCTGATTCTGAGAAACTTTCTTCCAGGAGCTCCACCTCAGCCCCACCCCAGCCTCACAGGTTCTGAGGAAGTGCTGCCCCAGACAGGGACCATGCAAACATTTCCCCAGCCGCCAGCCCCCCGAGGACCTCAGGAAGTGCACAGCAGCCGTGGATTCAGTCCCAGCTCCGATGCTCATTAGCTCCAGGGTCTTGGGAAAGTTACCTCTCTGCGCCTCAGTTTCCTTATCTGAAAAATGGGGAGAAGAGAGGACAAAACATAACCAGGCCTTGTTCTCAGCACTTTACATCAAGCAGCTCATTTAACCCTCCCAATGACTCTATGTAGGCTCAGAGCAGAGCACTCTGTTATTAGTCTCACTTTACAGATAAGGAGATGAAAGCCCAGAGAGGTCAAGTAACTACCCTGAGGTCACACAGTCATCATCACTCCTGCAGTGTCTGCTCCCCATCTCCTAATCCCTTCTCTTTTTTTATTATGGAAAAATACACATAGCAAGTCAAGGCTGTGGTTTTTTCAGTGGCCATGCATGGATGTGAGAGTTGGACTATAGGAAAGCTGTGCAGGGTCTCTGTTGCTGTGAGCGGACTTTCTCTAGTTACGCAGTGGGGGTTGCTCTCTAGCTGCCGTGCTCCGGCTCGTGGTTGCCGTGGCTTCTTCTGTTGCAGCGCGCGGGCTCTCGATCTCAGTAGCTGTGGTGCATGGGCTTAGCTGCTCTGCAGCGCGTGAAGTCTTCCTGGACCAGAAATAGAACCCGCATCCGTTGCACCGGCAGGCAGATTCACTGGCCCACCAGAGAAGTCCATATTCACTATTCTAAATTGCATAATTCAGTGGCATTGTTGTACAGCCATCACCACCATCCATCTCCAGGACTTTTTTATTCTTCCCAAACTGAAGCTACCCATTAAACAGTAACTGCCCATTTCCTGGCAACTGCCATCCTGTGTCTATGAATTTGGCTCCTCATAGAACTGCGATCATGTGTTGTTTGTCCTTTTGGGACTGGCTCATTTCACTTAAATGACTCAATGGACATGAGTTTGGGCAAACTCCGGGAAATGGTGAAGGACAGGGAAGCCTGGCGTGCTGCAGTCCATGGGGTCACAAAGAGTCGGACACGCCTGAGCAACTGAACAACAACGGCATTTCACTTAAAATGCCTTCAAGGTTCACTCATATTGTAGAATCTGTCAGAGCTTTTTTCATTTTTTGGCCACATCTCATGGCTTTGGAATCTTAGTTCCCCAATCAGAGATGGAACTTGGGCCCTCAGCAGTGAAAGTGGAGTCCTAACCACTGGACCTCCAAGGAATTCTCTAAGAATTTCTTTCTTTTTCAAGGCTGAATAATATTTCCCAGCATACTTTCACCATGTTTTTGCTTATCCATTTATTCCTCAGTGGACACCTGAATTGCTTCTCCATTTGGCTATTGTGATTAAAGAGGCTGTGAACATGGTGCACAATGATCTGTTCAAGTTCCTGCTTTCCGCGCTTTGGGGTACGTACCCAGAGGAAGAATTGCTGGGTCATAGGGTAATTCTCTGTGTAATTTTTTGAGGAGCTGTTGTGCTGTTTTCCATGGCAGCTGCACCATTTTACATTCCCACCAGCAAGGCACAAGGGTTTCTGATTCCTCTTTGCGATTGTCCAAGCCCAGGGAATGCTGGCAGCCCCACTGGGCGCCGGGCAGGGCTGGGTAAGATGCTGACAGAGATTGTCCAGCAGCTCCTCAGTGAGGAATGTGTGGGGTGGGGCAGTGATGCCGGCCCTTTGGGCAGGCACTGGGGGAACCTGTTCTGCCAGCATCCTCACCCATGGATGCCAAGCCTTGGGTTCAGTCCTCTGGCTCTGACCTTTCCTGACCCTGCTCTGCCAGGCCACCTTAGACCAGGGAAAGGGCATGAGAGGGGCCAGCGTGGGGGACCCTGGCAGGCTTAAAGCCATGGCACAGTCGAACCCTGGGGCAGAAGGGTCCCTGCTCAGCAGGACCTCACCCTGCCCTGCCCCACCCCTCATTCTGCCATCACCCCTCCCTGGCCTCAGTTACCTCTTCTGCTTTGTAGGGGCAAGCTTGAGAATCGACCCTTGTGACCCAGGAGATGCCAGGCTCCCTTTAGGAATTCCCAAGGCCAAGCCCCTCACTGGGCAGGTGAGTCAAGGCGGGGTGGGTGTTCTAGAACCCCGGCTCCAGGCTCCCACCCTGGCTCTCTCCACACCCTGCCCAGGCTGCTAGCATCTTCCAAGAGGGGTGAGGCCATCAGGTCCTTGAAAATCTGGACTCATTGAAGGCTCTGGTCCCAGGCTGAGGGTGGGTGCTCTGCCCTCCAGAGAAGATGTCAGAAACAGAGCCTCTTCGGGTCCTCTTCCTGTCTCCTCACTGGTGTAAGGGGGTTAGGCTGGGACTCGGTAGCCTTTAAAGGCCCTCCCATCTAGAAGATTCCATGACCCTAAACCTTCAGAAGAGGAGGAGAAGTCACTGAGGAGGGTGGCAGTCTGGATCACATGCATGCTAAGTTGCTTCAGTCATGTCTGACTCTTTGAGACCCTATAGACTGTAGCCCACCAGGCTCCTCTGTCCATGGGACTGTCCAGGCAAGAGTACTGGAGAGGGTTGCTATGCTCTCCTCCAGGTGATCTTCCCCACCCAGGGATCGAAACCGCAACTCCTGCGGCTCCTGCTTTGCAGGTGGATTCTTTACTGCTGAGCCACCAGGGAAGCCCTTCTGGACAGTAACCATCTACAGACAGTAATAATGGCATTAGCTACATTTTCTAAGCATTTTGACATGTATAAACTCATTCCATCCTTACAACAACCCTATGCAGAAAATACGAGTCTTATTCCTATTTTACAAAAGAGGAAACTGAACCGCAGGTAGCAGCTAGCAGGAAGTGTATAAGAGAGGCCAGAAACCTGACCGCAAAAACAGGCCACAGAGAGCGGAGGGTTGGCCTGTCAGGGGAGGGAGAGGCCCTCGGGCTGTACTAGTCAGGTCGTGTCTGGGGAAAGGCAGGGGCAAGTGGGAGAAAGGCCAGGATGGAAAGTTCTGACAACCCTGCATTAGGCGAGCCACTAAAGATCCTGGGAGGAGCGGTGGTGCAGGGGCTCTAACCAGCTTCTGAAGGATGGTGGTGCCAGCGAAGGGGCTGACTTGCTCTGACCCACGCCAGGCAGTGGGATCTAGGATTTCTAGTAGCTGAAGCTGTCCCACCGAAAAGAGCTGCCAAGGGAGACAGGAGCAGCACATCACAGGACGCGTGTAAGCAGACATGGGACAGGGGTCAGAGGAGATGGTCTTGAGGGTGAGGCTCAGTTGAGCTGCATCTAGGCAGCCCCGGCAGCCTCACGGTGCACCTGGGCTCAAGGTTAGCAGCTGAACCCTTGGTGCGGGCTCAGGTCCCCAGGTGGAGCCCTAGCCCCGCCTGGGGCCTTTTCTGTGGCCAACCCACAGACATATTTCTGGATGAATTTTTCTCTTCTTCCACTCCCACCCAGCAGCCCGGCTCCAGCTGGACAGCCCGGGCTCCCCACAGCACCCACATTATTTACATTTTTGGTCATCAAAAGGACCAGAAACCCTGCTGACCCAAAGGACCTCTGAGACCCCTCAAGGACCACCTGTGGGCCCAAGGTGTACAGGCTCAGACAGGGAAACCAGTCTGGACGTCCAGAGGTTGCCTTCCAGGTTGGGGAGAGGTGACCGAGGGGGTGTGGGCCAGGTGGTGGCCCAGCAGCTGTGAGGCTGGAACCTCGCTGATGGCCCAGGAGCGGAAGCTGCCGGCAGTGGACAGGCCGTGAGTCAGCAAGGTGGGCTGGTGGCCCCACCTCTGTTTCTGGAGTTTCAAGGCACCTTTGCCAGGGTAGGTGCCAGGGGCGCGGATGGGAGCAGCGGCCACAGGCCGGAGGGGGATCTGGGTGAGTGCAGCCCAGTCCTGGCCTCCCGACTGAGGCTGGAAGGCATGTTGTCATGTGAGTTTGTGGGGAGTGCCCAGTAGGGTTTTGAGGGTTGCAGGGTGTGTGTCCTCTGTGAGTGTATAGGGGTGTGTCCATGGGTCTCTGTGTCCAAGGCTGAGTGCGTATGTGTAAGCAGCCCTGCATGGGGAGTCTCCTGGTGGGCATGGCCTGCTCCAAGCAGGTGCCAGACATAAGCACACAGGTGTGGTTGTGTACCTCTCTCTGCTGGTAGGACCACTGATGTGACCCAGAGCCGTCCGTGCCCTCGGGGACCCAGCCCTGGGGCCTTCCTCCAGCAGGCCACCCTCCTGGGCTGCCATCTGCCACAGGGGGTGTACCTAGCTCAGCCGGTGACTTAGCCCAGTGTTCAGCATCTCTGGTGTCTTTGGAGCTTGTGGAGACCCTCGGGTTGACTCACTCCCTGCCTGTCCCCTGCACACTTTCTGGCTCTAACTAGTCCCTTCCCTGTCCAGCCTTGCACTGATGCCCATCTCCAAATCTGCCCCAGCCTTCGAGGCCTGGCTGAGATGCTGCCTCTACCTTCCCAGCCCCCGGGGCCTGCGGCTGTCTCCTGTTGTGGTTCGGTCTTGTCCTCGGCACCCCACTGGCCCAGCTTCTCCTGGGGGCAGGGATGAGTCTGACTGCTCTAGCCCAGGGCCTGACATACGTAGGTGCTCAGCCTGTGAACAGATGTAACCTTGCCCTCCCCCTGCCCCACGTGCTCGCCTTCTCTCTGGACTGGGTCAGCTGTGAGGCTGAGAGGACTCGGGGAGGGACCCAGCCCCTGGTCACTGGAGCCCTGGCTCTGGGCTTGCATCCTCGCTCTGTTCTCAGCTGTCGGGGGGGCTCTGTCAATCAGTTTCCTCGATGGGGGATCCAGGGAAGGCAAACATGGTGGAGAGGGAACGGGCTCCCAAGTTTCTAGGAGAGATTGCCAGGGTCCAGCTAAGTGTGCGGTTCATGGCACAAGACGTGACTGGGCTGCTGGATCATGTTGGTTTACAACCACACAGCAGCCTTGGCCCCAGTGGGGGGATTTTTCCAGTCCAAAGGTCTTCCCTCACCCAGAAGGGTGGCACTTCTCTCTCTAGGCTCCCAGCAGTCTTCAAGCCCCACACAAAGGACACTTGCAGATGACGCATGCGTGCATGCTCAGTCATGTCCTACTCTTTTCTGACCCCGTGGACTGTAGCCCGCCAGGCTCCTCTGTCCATGGGATTTTCCAGGCAAGAATACTGGAGTGGGTTGTCATTTCCTTCCCAGGGGATCTTCCCCACCTAAGGATCAAACCCATGTCTCTGTGTCTTCTGCTTTGCAGGCAGGTTCTTTACCAATGGCGCCACCTGGGAAATTTCAGGGGTGACCCTCAAACACACACGGTGGGGGGCAGGGGGGAGGCTTCCTTCCTATGAACAGAGATTACCAAGCCGCTGCTATGTGCCAGGTTTGTGGGTACTGAAGAACCAGTAGTGGGGTCAGGACAAATATCACTGCGCTGCTAAGGGTTATGTCTAATGGGGGAGACAAGCAAAAGGACAGGACACATGAAATTACCTAGTGTGGTAAAGGTGAAAAGTTCTAAGAAAAAAGAAGAGAAGGCAGAGTGATCAGGAAGCCTGCACCTAAACAGGGTGCTTGGGGAGCCCCGAGTTTGCACTGAGACTGGGAGGAGGAGGAGCCATGTGGTATCTGGGGAAGAGCATCCAGAGGAGAGAACAGCCCACCCCAAGGAGGTAGATGAGCTCAAGGAGCATGGAGGGGGATGGGAAGGACTCTGGCCTCGTGCTGGGTGAGATGGGAGCCACAGCAGGATTTGAGCAGTGGATCTGCCTTGTTGCTTTCTAGAAACACACTGCTCTACAGGGTGGAGCAGATACGCCAGGGGCAAAGCTATGGCAAGCATGCCCGTGAAGGACTTCCTTGGTGGCCTCGTGGTTTAGACGCTGTGCTTTCACTTCGGGGGTGCACAGGGTCAATCCCTGGTCGGGGATCTAGGAGCAGCTAAAAATAAATAAAGCAACAACGGCTATTTAAAACAAAAAAGAATGCAGGTGAGAGCCACAGAGGGGTGAGAGGCAACTGGGGAGACCACAGGACACTCTGCTGTGGGAGGAGCATGGAAGAATTGGGGGAGGGGCCTCTGAAGGGCCAGGGGGAGCCCAGGAGTCCCTCAGCTGGTCCCCAATCCTTTGAGGACTCAGTAACAGCCATGGGCCCACTTCCACAAAAGCATACAGGTGTGCATGCACATGTCCACAAGCCACATGAGCTCATACACATTCACACGTGCAAGCACAAAATCACATCCACATGCGGGTATACTCACACCCATGTTTACCCACATATGTGCACACTCACAAACACACACCATGCCACAGGAAATTTTAGGAGATTCCTGGACCCCCTGACCTCCCAGGTAATGGACTCCTGTCTAATCTATCCCCTCTGCTTGACAAGTATGGAAACTGAGGTTTGCAGAGAGAAAGGGGACTTATCCAAAGTCACCCAGGCAGAGAGGGTCTGACAGCAGCATTTGGCCCAGACAAGACTAGACTCCCTGCAGTGGGGCTCTCTGTCCCCCTGTGCTGAGCAGGGTGACCTATCTCATTTTTATGCCCTAAGAGCTCACTAGGAGGCCAGTCATGGAGGTCAGAATATCAGACAGGAAGTGCTGAGGGGCCTAAGAGGGCCCTGGACACCAGTAGTGGGCCATGAAGGTGAACTTCAGGAAGGGGAAGTCAGAGAAGATTCCATGGAGAGGAGGCATTTGTAACCTCACCCTGGAGGACTGGATGGGTGGAATAAATACTTAAGAGATGAGGCTGGGGAGGGCATTGCAGGCAGAATCCGGTAGCACCAGAGTCCTTGGGGTGGAAACTCTCCAAATCAGACATGAGCAAGGCCTCTGGAAACCAGAGTGGCTTTCAGGGTTAGGGGTTATGTGGGTTGGGTCTTGAAGGATGAGTAGGAGTTTTTTCAGAAAGGCTCTCTGGGCAGGACTATTATATGTCAAGGCGCAGAGACAAGGAATGCTGGAGAAACTGCAAGCATTTCAGAGAGCTGCTGTGTGCTTGGGAGATGGGCTCAGTAATGAATGAATGAATGAATGGGGTGCATGTAGGGGAGGGTAGGAGAGCCAGTCTGGTGACTTCATGTGGCAGGTGATGAGGAAGGAAGGGGACTAACATCCTGCTGCTGCTGCTAACCCACAGGCTCTCAGGCGGCCACCTCATGCCCATTGCACAGATGAATAAGCTGAAGCTTTTTTCTTTGGCTGCACCACTGTGAGGCTTGCAGGCTCAGTCTCAACCACCGGACAGCCAGGGAATTCCTAAGCCATAGCTTTGAGCCAGCGCACACTGCCTATGGCATCACAAGGCTCCTGGCCCCTGAGGAGCCTTGGCAAGGCAGGTGTTTGGGCCTCATCACGGCTCAGGGGACTTCTCACCTGGAGACCTAGGGCCAAGTGAAGGAGGCGGGGAATATAGCTCCCGCTGGCCAGGCAGCAGCTGCCAAAAGGGATAACAGACCTAGCAATTGTTCCCAGAGCCAAACAGGCCCCAGGTGAAAGGGGACAGCAGATCTGTAAGGCGACACCTGTCTTGGGGTAGATAATCTTGTACCCGGACCTCTCTCAGCTCCAGGCTCCCACAGCCTCCTTGTCAGGTGGCCTGGCCTCATGGGAAGGGTGGGGAGGGAGGAGCACTTAGCAAGCCTCTGGCTCCCCCACTCCCCCTTGGATGGCGTGGAGACAGGAGAGGAAGTAAGCAAGTGGGAGGGAGAGGATGGAACTGCCCAGGTTCCACTGATATCAGTGTGATGACTGGGCAGTGATCATTCCCATTTTCTGGATGAGGAAATGGAGGCTTAGTGCAGTGACATGAGTATAACAGGTAGAGAAGCTGATTAGAGCCCAGGTCTCTTTATTTATTTGGCTGCACTAGGTCTTAGTTGCAGCGTGTGGGACCTTTGATATTCACTGCAGCATGCGTGCCAGACATAAGCACACAGGTGCTTATTTTATTTTTGGTTGTGCCTGGTCTTCGTTGCTGCATGTGGGCTTTCTCTAATTGTGGCAAGCCGGGGCCACTCTGGGTTGTGCGGGCTTCTCATTGTGGTGCATGTCTTGTTTCAGATCACACTTTGGTAGTTGTGTCTCCCAGGCTCTGAGCACAGGCGCAATAGTTGTGGTGCATGGGCTTAACTGCTCCACGGCATATGGGAATCTTCCTGCACCAGGGATTGAACCTGTGTCTCCTGCATTGGCAGGCGGATTCTTTACCACTGAGACATGAGGGAAGCCCCTTTGAGTGGCCTTATGAAGGAAACGTCCTTATTCCCATTTTACAGATGAGGAAACTGAGGTTTAAGTCATTGACTCAAAAACTCAGACTGAAGCCAGATGTCTCTGGTTCCTGAACCCAGTTACCACCATGCAGTGACCTACCCACACCCTTATCTCTCACTCGGCCCGACAGGGAGGGTCTGGGGGCTCAATGATAGATGACCACATCTATTTTTCACATCGTTTAAAAAAAAAAAAGGAGTCAAGCTACAAGTGTGATGAATTAGTTTTTAGGTCACAGCAAAACGGCTTCACATCAAATGAGCTGCATCAAAAAAAAAAAAAAATAGTGTCACAAGGGTAAAATTCTTACACAGAGGGGATCTGGGAGGCCTGTGCTGGGGCTAGGAAGCTTCCTTTCCACTGGCCACCCTTCAGTAATTTTCAGATTTGCACTGTGTGAAATTATTCTCTACCCACCCAAATCAATTAAATGATTTCAAAGGACAAAAGGCATATTTGTGGCTCAGGCCTTGATTTGGAATTGTGGGGCTCGTGGTCTTGCAGGGCGCCAGCGCTTGTCAGGGGCAGAAACAGCACACATTAGGTGACAGATGAAGGCTATGGACCACCCACCAGGAGCATCCTGGCAAAGAGAGTGAAAACTGAGAAAGCCCCATAAACCTGAACTTGAGCCCGGGGCACGTCACTTCACCTCCTCCCCTTTGCTGGGAGCTGTGAAAAGTGAGGGATGTGATATTTTGTGCCCAGCTTGGTGCTCGGCCGGCATCCAGGTTTCTGGACAAGTTCGCTGGGGGAGCCAGACCTGCAACAGAGCTTCTCTTTGGGGCCAAGGGATGTCCACAGTGCTGCAGGAGGCCGTGGGAGAAGATTCTCCTGCGGAACATGTCCAGGCAAGGAAAAGTGTCTCTGAGAGGGTCCTTTCCAGATGGCAGGAATCCCCAGGCAGAGGTGGAGTGATGGCCACGGCAAAGTGGAGGTGAGTGTGTGTGAACAGTAGTGAGGATTCTGTAGGGGTTGAGCAACAAGGGCGGAGTGTCTGCTAGCAAGGCAAGTGGGGAAGAAGCGGAGGCTGACACTTTTTTTTTTTAACATTACTTAGTTGTCACTTGTTGCAATGCACTTTATTTAGTTGACTGCGCCTGGTCTTAGCTGCAGCGTGTGGGATATTTAGTTGCAGAATGAGAACTCATTTGTGAAATGTGGAATCTAGTTCCCTGACCTGGAATCGAACCTCAGCCCCCTGCATTCGGAACACAGAGTATTAGCCAATGAACCAACAGAGAAGTCTCAAGACATATTTTCAGGGTAGAATAGTTGGAATTGTGGGGCTTGTGGTCTTGCAGGGGCGCCAGCGCTTGTCAGGGCAGAAAGAGCACTCATTAGGTGACAGATGAAGGCTATGGACCACCCACCAGGAGCATCCTGGCAAAGAGAGTGAAAACTGAGAAACCCCCAGCCCCATCTGGGGGAAGGGCTAGTGACAGAGTAACTGAAGCAGGTGAGCCATGGAGANTAGGTGACAGATGAAGGCTATGGACCACCCACCAGGAGCATCCTGGCAAAGAGAGTGAAAACTGAGAAACCCCCAGCCCCATCTGGGGGAAGGGCTAGTGACAGAGTAACTGAAGCAGGTGAGCCATGGAGATGATACATAAGGCATAGTATGGCTTCCCTGATGGCTCAGCGGGTAAAGAATCCGCCTGCAGTGCAGGAGACACAGGAGACTCGCGTTTGATCTCTGGGTCGGGAAGATCCCCTGGAGGAGGGCATGGTGACCCACTCCACTATTCTTGCCTGGGAAATCCGAAGGACAGAGGAGCCCGGTTACAGTCCACGGGGTCATAAAGAGTTGGACAAGACTGGTTGACCAAAGTTTCTTTTTTTTTAAAGAGTAGTGCCAGCTAGGAATGGTTTTTACATTTCCAAGTGGTTGGAGTAAAAAAATCAAAAGAATAATGCTTTACCTTGAGTGTCCCTAAATAAAGTTTTCTTAGAGCACAGTCATACTCATTCCTGTACACAGTATCTATGGTAGATTTTATGCCACAGTGGCAGAGTAGAGAAGTTGAGACAGAGACCCTATGAGCAACAAAGCCTAAAATATTTACTATATCGCCCTTGCAGACAAGAGTTTGCTCATTTGGGGCTTAGAGTGAACTAACCGGCAGAGGTAAATAGCAGAGGGTCTAGGTCACAAAGGCCTCCTTTTCTGCCCAAAAACTGAGCCTAAGCTGAAAGCAAGTGGGAGCCATCAGGTGTTCAGGGAGGAAAGTGTCCTGCTCAAGTAAATGTTGGAGAAGATTGACCGGCTGCTTAGCAAGAATAGACAAAGGTGGGCAAGGAGCACCTGAACCAGGAAGAACAGCAGGAGAGGGCTCCAAAGGCCCTCTCCAAAGGCTGTTCTTGAGAACCTTGTGGGCGCCTAGCCAGGAGGCAGCTCACTGCCCTCCCGGTGCCTTCGCTGCTGGTCCACAGCGAGGCTGCTGCATACCCGGACCCGCTTACACACATACCCGGACCCGCTTATACACATAGGCGGAAGTGATTGCTAGAGCGGCTCACATGAGCGGAAGCCGGAAGCCCACGGCCCTGAAATGGCGGGAAGGACACAGAGGCCGCCTCGAGCCCAGTGCAAAAGCGTGAGGAGACAAGGTGTGAAATGGTGGGTGCTTGGAGAACCACTGCTGGTTGTGCAGCAGAAGAGGAGACGCAGGAGGTGGGCAGGACCGTTGGGCTCTGAGTGCCCGCCGAGGGGGACGGGGTGGGGGTGGGGAGCAAAAGTCTCCACCGGGAGTCAGTGGGCCAAGCCTGGAATAGAGGGAGCACAGAATTGCATTGGTCATATGCCTGGATGGAGGGGGTCAGAAGGATACAGGCGGGCCAAGGCCCAAGGCCCACTGGCCAGTGTACATCGGCGATCTTCACAAACACACAGACGTGTAGAAGCGGTCACAGGCCCGCAGCGATACACACACCACAATACCAGGCCCTTTGCACACGGTCACAGCAGCGTGTACACATCATCGCAGCCGCCCAGGACTAGGCGCGCACACAAGACCCAGAGGCCTCTGCATAGTCACAGATGTGTGCACACGAACACTATCCAGGTACAGCGGCTGGGATCCACGCCCGTGTACACACAGGAACAGACTCGGGTACACGCCGCAGGTCACCCAGACCCATACATATGGCAAAACAGACACGTGCATCCACGCGCAACAGAATCGGACACGCAGATGCATGCACATGCCAGACACGCACACACTCTGACCTGCTCCGCCTCTCATCTCATACACACACACACACAACCGCACAGGACGCACCGGGCNGGGCTGCCATCTATGGGGTCGCACAGAGTCGGACACAACTGAAGCGACTTAGCAGCAGCAGCAGCATACTTGTCACTTACATTTTATTCCATTTGCCAGATGAAGGTCCAATCTAAATTTACTAACTTTATTCTCATTTATACAAACTATGGCCCCAATATGAATATCTTCATGTAAGTAGGACCTCCTTCAAGAGAGTACAATCTTAACTCTCTATAACAAGTTAACATTCCAAAGATTGTCACTTCTTTTTTGTCTCACATTTGTGCTATGAAGTTGTAACCTTAGATGTCTTCACAAACACAAACTAATCCCCTAAAACAGCATTATCTTCTTACTACCTACATGGAAACTGACTAGAGGAGACATTTTCAGAATCAGAAATACAGTGGATGATATGAGCCCATTCCCATTCACTTTATTATCTTTCAGGTAAAGGTGTCTTCAACCTTTCTTTTTCAGGTCTATGTAATTTACAAGACAGTGACAAGTACAAAGTGATTTTTGTTTTTAGTCTTTCACTCAGCTTTTTATTTTCTAGTTGATCTATAAATACAAGAGGTTTATAATACACGTATCTGTGCTAGCCTGCTATACACTCCTAGAAAGTAAAAACGTGAAAAATTTTGCAAGGCCAGAAAAATACAGAGGCTTTCATTTGTAATGCACCCACCAGAACAGTTTCCAAATTGCTATATTAAGCCTAACTGGTAGAAGTGGCTAACTTTCTCATTTAATGCAAAGCAACTTTATTGTTCAGTCACTAAATCATGTACAACTCTTTGCAACCCCATGGACTTTCAGGCTTCCCTGTCCTTCACTGTCTCTAGAGTTTGCTCAAACTCATGTCCACTGAGTTGGTGATGCAATCTGACCACCTCAGCCTCTGTCACACTCTTTTCTCCTGCCCTCAATCCTTCCCAGCATCGGAGTCTTATTACAAGAAAGTTTACTTTTAAGTTTTAAACAAATATTAAAAGATCAAAACAGACAGGCTAGAAGAATTGATAAAATTTATTCTCACAGTTTAACAAAACAGGCTGAGGGAAATATGTTGCTTTAAAAGTTACAATTTTCACCCGTCTTCTCCCAGACCTTTCAACACTATACTCAGCTGACTTCCACAAGGTATTAAGGGATATGAATTCTAACCTGCTTTGGGGGTTCTCCAAATTTGGTTATTTAATGAGATATCACTCCTATTTTCTAGTTACACCCAGCTCGGTTGAGGATAAACATATATTAATAAACAGGGGGTTAAATTACTAACGATTTTAAAAATTTCCTCATCCACCATTAAAAAGAAAATGAAGGAAATTTCACAAAGTTATATCTGAAATGTTATAATTTCATAAATACAAGTTTATGATGCTTACCATTATTAACATGAATACCCAAACAGCTTGAATAAAATTTTGTTACACATCCAAATATAAGGATGCATATCCAAAAAGAATTGAGAATTCTTGACTAGAAAGAAGTTAACTTTCTGAGACCCTCTTGGTCCTGATCTCAAATCTTCATAAGCTTTAGTCTCACCAGTGTCAAAATCCACAAGGAGATATCCAAACAAACTATCATCAAAATTATCTAGAAGTCCTATCTTAGATGATTCAAGTTAACCTTATTAAGACATACTCAATTAACTCTCGGTAAGTCTGTTCAAACCCTAGTTACTCTATACAATTTTGAGGGATGGTACAGGGAGGGAGGTGGGAGGGGGAGTTCAGGATGGGGAACACGTGTATACCTGTGGTGGATTCATGTTGATATATGGCAAAACCAATACAATATTTTAAAGTAATTAACCTCCAATTAAAATAAATAAATTTATATTTTAAAAAAGAAAATCAAAATATGTAGAAATGAAATAAATGGATTAAGGGGGGGAAAAAAAGCTTGGCAATTTAATTCAGTCTAAACAGAATTACCATGAGAAATAAGTACAAGAGACATCCATACGATTAACAATAGGTTACTTCTAGCATGCGAAGTACAAAGAGAAAAAAANAGAAAATCAAAATATGTAGAAATGAAATAAATGGATTAAGGGGGGGAAAAAAAGCTTGGCAATTTAATTCAGTCTAAACAGAATTACCATGAGAAATAAGTACAAGAGACATCCATACGATTAACAATAGGTTACTTCTAGCATGCGAAGTACAAAGAGAAAAAAAATACCAAAAGTGGACATTAAAAGGGATCATCTGAGACCACTTAGGAGAGAGGCAGATATCCTATATTCCCAAGACCACCCAAAGGTACCCACCCCTTCACAGGAAAAGAATAATAATAGATACTGCTCATCTCAACCCTGAGCTACGGAAAAAAAAAGAGGGGGGGGGGGCTCCAATGTGTTCAAGACACAATGTTTGTAAGAAAGCCAGGAAGTATTCAAATAGCTGTAATTTATAAAGATTTCCCTCAAAGTGGTTAATCATTTTTAAAGTGTTGACATGTAAAGGGCGAGGCTCTGGTCACTTGGGGAATTGTCTTAGAAGAAAACCTTTCTCTCACAACATCGTTTAATGAAGCACTGCATATGGATACTCAACATCGGAAGCTGTTCCAAGGACAGCATTCCAAAGTCAGCTATAACAACAAACAGCAGATGTCCTGAAGAGACATAGTTATCTCCTCCACACACCCAAGCTGTTTAATGGGGGTGTGGGGGATAGACAAAAAATTGTGTGACCAGATAGGCAAGCCACCAATTGCCGAAAAACAAATTTCCAAGGAAGGCACAAGAATATCTAAAATAAAATTTTAAAAATAGACAAAGCACTCTCATTTTTACAAAAAAAAAAAAAAAAAAAAAAACCAAATAAATTCCACTTGTACAACTGCCAGGCTCACGGGCAGATCTTCCAATATGAGATGATCAAACCTGAATAATTTCCTCAAGGGACTAGACATTTCCAAGTAGCAAATTTACATTTTAGAGTAAGCACATTTATTCTTCTTTTCTTGAAGACAACAATGTGAATGGTAGTTAAACATTAAAGTCTAGTTTCTAAACTCCTGTAATGAAAGAAAAACACCCCAAATTCAGGGCAGGGTTGTGTGAGGTATGATCTTCCAGCCCCTAGCATCAAATTACTGAGACCCATCCATCAACTTAGTGCAAAACAAGACTTAGGCTGAAATATAACTATTGCAGCCAAATCTGAGGTACAATAAATGTGCTTCCCACCAGGTTCAGTTCAGTCCAGTTAGTCATGTCCGACTCTTTGCGACCCCATGAACCACAGCACGCCAGGCCTCCCTGTCCATCACCAACTCCCAGAGTTTACCCAAACCCATGTCCATTGAGTCGGTGATGCCATTCGACCATCTCATCCTCTGTTGTCCCCTTCTCCTCCTGCCCTCAATCTTTCCCAGCATCAGGGTCTTTTCAAATGGGTCAGCTCTTCACATCAGGTGGCCAAAGTACTGGAGCTTCAGCTTCAACATCAGTCCTCCCACCCAGTAGCCAGGCTATTTATGTATTTATGTACAACTTCTTCACCTCCTTCTAGAAAGACCCCAGTGAACTGCTTTTAAAAAAAAAGTCCCCTTAAAGAAGACCCCTGATTAGCTGCCTAAGAGACCAGCCAGGCATTTTCTTCACACATTTTCTTTATTTCCTGAAAAAGTTTAATGGAAAAAACCACACCCACATCCCAACCACCCAGACTATACATCACAAATTCAAGGAGAGTTAAGCAATCCAGTGGTTTCCACCTTATCTTTATCTCGTCCTTATCAACGCATGCAGGAAGAGGGTGACCAGCTCTTCCCAATTTTCCCAGCACTATTCCAGTTACTCCCCTCACTCCCAGACAACTGGGACAGTTAGTCATCCTATACAGTCATAGTCATATCATCTCAGTCGTGTCCTACTCTGTGTGACCCCATAGACGGCAGCACACCAGGCTCCACCATCCCTGGGGTNTCGTCCTTATCAACGCATGCAGGAAGAGGGTGACCAGCTCTTCCCAATTTTCCCAGCACTATTCCAGTTACTCCCCTCACTCCCAGACAACTGGGACAGTTAGTCATCCTATACAGTCATAGTCATATCATCTCAGTCGTGTCCTACTCTGTGTGACCCCATAGACGGCAGCACACCAGGCTCCACCATCCCTGGGGTTCTCCAGGCAAGAACACTGGAGTGGGTTGCCATTTCCTTCTGCAATGCATGAAAGTGAAAAGTGAAAGTGAAGTCGCTCAAGTCGTGTCCAACCCTCAGCGACCCCATGGACTGCAGCCTTCCAGGCTCCTCTGCCCATGGGATTTTCCAGGCAAGAGTACTGGAGTGGCGTGCCATTGCCTTCTCATCCTACATAGGAACTGTGATATTCACACATCCCTGTGGCAGGGTCCAGAGATGTGGGTATATACAACGCTTTATCTTTTTTTTTTTAACTCAGGGAAAAATAACTGAGTGGGAATCTGTTGGTCAGGCTTGTATTCAAATTCCATTTTCTCCACAGCAAAGTGAACTTAACCACTCTAAGTCTCAGTGTATATAAGATGACAAAACCTTTCTCAGGGAATTATATAAGAACTAAATGAGATTATGGACTCAAACTTTTATATTATATAAGCTAATATTCCCTTTATTACTTCTATCATTATTATTACAATATTTTAGTTTTAATACAGCATTTGCAAATTTCATGATCACAACGATTAATAATAAATTGTTTCCCCTATACCTCACAATTTACGCTCACAGTTTAAAAATCAGTCCATTAACATGACACCACCAAAAAATACAGGTGAGATCCTTCTTTGCAATTCAGTCAAAATGACCAATTTGGGCACATCCAGACCCAAGAAAAATAACCCCAGAAGTGTACCATTTGAACAAAAGTTTTTTTGTTCCACACAATTCCCTGTCAGAACTTCCTTCTCTTTCCCACTCTGCCCTTCTAGAGGAGCCCTCTGTTATCTGCACCAAAAATACTGTTACATCTGAAAAGGTAGAGCTGAAAGAGATAGTTTCCCCTCCTCGGTGGCTGTTAAACACCATGTAAAACTGCAGACTATCTCTAGAAAGAAATGGAAGTAAAAGTGGAATAAATACAGCAACATGTGTAAAATGTGTCAACTCAAGGCATGACACTGAACAAACCAAAAATGCTCACATGACCAATACTAAGTTATAGAACAGCCCTGAGTCTAGGAGGCAAAGTCTTGAGGAAGAATATATACTAGCTGTGGTCTCATGTATAAAAAGAATATCACCATCACCATGTCTCCAGCTGAACCGCCCACAACCCACCTTTCTTCAGGGTGTCAGGTGACCATCAACTAATCTGAGCCAATAAGATTCTTTGTTATAATCTGACTTGTCTGCTGGACTTAGGTGGGCAGACTTCTATTTCTCCCTCACTCGAAAAGGATGGCAACATATACACAGACATCAACAACAGCTTCAAGATGAAAAATTCAAGGACACCTTTTATGAAGGATTCTTTTTTCAAATTCATGAAATGGGAAAATTAAACACATTATACTTTTCCTGTGGCTCAGCCACATTATGACTTCTAGATGATAATTTGTATTGCTTTTCATACCATGGTAGGAATTTACAAACAAAAGTAAGATTACAGGGTTGCCACCAGTCCATATGGCTCCTTTGTGCAAATTAGAAAAGAAAGCACCTTCCTCAAGACATTTTACTTTCATTTGCTGGAAAACTGTTGCAATATAACGATATTGTTGGAGCAAGGGACTGTGTTACCATCTTCT
Organism: Neotragus pygmaeus; assembly: GCA_006410875.1. NCBI lineage: Eukaryota > Metazoa > Chordata > Mammalia > Artiodactyla > Bovidae > Neotragus > Neotragus pygmaeus. The sequence continues at coordinate 20,975 of SJYV01007563.1, forward strand.
GACAAACTGTCATAATATTTATGCAAATCTGTGATGTCCATGATATACACAGCACATGAGTTGTGCAATGCCCAGTCTACACAACTGTACATTGGTTCTGGACAATGTCCCTTCATCTTCACAGCTATAATAAACTGGCTACTTTGTCCTGACAAGTCAGAAATTGTCTTGACAAAGTCATTCTTATATTGTTTGTGTGAGTGTGTCATTGCACATGTGTATGTATGTGCCTGCATTATGTTATTTTTAGTGCATTTTGAAAAAAAAAGATTTACCTATGTCAGATTAGACTACTGGCTTAAGGTGATGAAAACAGCTATTCTTATATATTGATATAAGGATAAGATATATTTTTATCCAAGGCAATGTCATGGTAGAAGAAACAGGAAAGGGGGAAAATTATGAGTCTCCAGCAATCAGTTTATTCCCAAGGCAAAAATGCACATTCTTATCTTGCATAACCAAAAATTTTACTAATGATCATAAAAATAATTCCCTCATTTCAAAACTCACTTGCAATAGCAACAGGAATCAAGTTTACCATGTAAGATTCTTCTTCCATTAAATAGTTTACCATTTAGCTGCCATCAGCTTTACCTTTCCCACCTTTAGACTCTGGCCTCTAAATGAGACCATTAAGAGTTCATGAGGCCCAAGATAATGGGTTTTCCAGAAATGGAATCCTGGTTTCCCAAGCAATGAGAAGGCCAGACCACAAGAGCCACAGCTTAAAGAACGTAGATAACTCAAAAATAAAAATTGGTAAACAAGCAGATTTTTTACGGCCTACTCTACTTCCAGAGCACTTAGACATACTGCTTTTCTTCGCCTCTTATATCATCACTACAAGTAAGAGTGAGTGCAGCAGCAGCAGGGCCAAGTAAAACAGCTTTATAAAGAGAGGGAAGGAAACCAGTACAATTAAGATCCTAATAAGGGCCAGCTACATTTTTTGCTGCTTCAGCTGGATTCCCCCATTTTATTCTCAGACTACAGAAGATTTTCTTAGGCCCATTTTACAGAAAAGGAAGCTGAGTCTCAGAGAGGTTGAACAACTCACCTGAGGTCACACAGCTATGAATGGTAAGCCATCGCTGGCTCTAAAGCTCCTCCCTTTCTGTTACACCATGCTGCCCTGGGCAGTGGTTTAGGTCAGCGCTTCTCAGACCTTTCTGTTCCCACAGGTCTCCTGCACACATTGTTACTCGCAGGTTCTAACTCCAGAGCCCTGAGGGGAGCCGGAAGTGCTGCATTTCTAACAAGCTCTCAGAAGACGCCCATGCTCTGATGGTTGCTGGACCACACTTTGAGTAGTAAGGTTTGACCAATGGTTCTCATCTGGGGACAACTTTGGCCCCTACCCCTCCAAGGGACATCTGGCAATGTCTAGAAACATGTGTCACAACTGGGGATGGTGGTACTTCTAGATCTTGCAGGTGGAGGTCAGAAATGTTGCTAAACATCCTGCAACACACAGGACAGCCCTCCCCCCAGCAATAAAGTATCTAGCTCAGAAGGTCACTGGGATGCAGTTAAGGAATCCTGCTTTAGAGACCTCAAGTTCATTTAAACTTCCAAAGCTGCTGTCACTCGCAAATTTACACTGGGATCAAAGGTAGCTCTAGTATTTCAAAAAACTTCCTGAAAGCCAAATAGAAAAGCAATCTGTGTCTAAAAAATGATGAAGTTTAATTTCCTCACAAAAATTCTGCCATTATACTGAAGAAAATCAAATCAGCAGATTACAAAGGCTTTTACATACTGCTCAGTTTCTGGAAGGTCCTTGTTTCTTTGCACTGGAGGTCACAATTGAAAAGGCAAAGGATAAGATTATTTTTAGATGTGAATTTTATAATTTCCTGTTCTGGCAGCACAAACATTTACTCTGTTGACAAGGATCACATGAAACCATCTTTTATTATGCAACCTTAGCTATTGCTACCTACCATCAATATTGTGCTGGGATTCTGCAGTGCTTTGCACCCAGCATCCACCCAGTTCCCAAAACTCAGTGAAGAAACCAATCATAACCTGAATCTTTAATGCTGGTAGTACCAAAACACTAGATTAATTTTAATTTTTTTTTAACTGAAGTAACTATACCTTGTTAAGAGAAATCTCCAAATGTCATTTGTTTGACTATAGCATATACTTCAGGAAGACTGTACATCGGAACATAATTTGGAGGTAAGTTAAGGTTTGGTTAAATTCTTATAGTTTTTTTGGGGGGTGGGGGGAGAATGGGCATCTAACATAGAATGCTTGTGCTAACATATCAAGCTCCCAGGCTATCCACATCTGTTTCTCTTTCCTACTTCATCTATCAATAAACTTCTCACCCCCAAAGACTTAGCCTGAAGGTCTCACTCTAACACAGCCCCCATGAGAGGGTCTTTGTCATTTCAGTGTTCACCTCAAAACGTAGTTTAGAGCTGAAGATTCTGTAAAATGAATGACTAAATCAATGCATGAATGAACGAATGAACTCTCTATCCCTGAATACTCTGCTTTCTGGGTTCTTCCTCCCTCCTAAATAATCCACTCTAAATTCTTATTTTCACTGCTTCCCTTCCTCCTCCTTGGTCCTGAACACAGATATGCCAGGTTCTATCTTTGGACCCTCCTCCCTTTATGAGGGCTCTTCCCTTCCTCTTGATACAAAGGGCTCCCAAATCTACTCTCCAGCCCAGTCTTCTGCCTTGAGATGCAAACATACTTTCAAAAGTGAAATACATCTGCTCCTCCCAAAACCCTGCCTCCCTCACAACTGTTGTTACCCAAGCTGAAAACTCCAGCTTCTCACTGATATCTCCACCCTCTTCATCTTCACATTCTTAGCTGCCTCAAGACATTCTTTTCTATTCCCAATCTGTCCCCACTGTCATCACTTCAGCTCCACCTCATGAATGGCATCCTAAATTTTCAAAGCCAGCTCCTAATTGCTGAGTGCAGGACTAAGGGGACCAGCATGGGGGTCAGCTATAGAAACAGTATGGGTTACAACTTCCCCATAAGAAGCCTTCATGACCCTGAATGCTACACTAACCCCATCCCCTGGTTCTCCCACACACACAAAGGAGGCAGTATCACCTAATGGTTAGGAACACGGGCCCTGAGGCCACCCTGACTGTGACTCCTTGTAAGGCTCTGGACAGGGTAATCCACTTCCCTGTGACTCCATCTCTTCATCTGTAACCAGGAGATATTAATAGGCTCTATTCCATTAGGTTGTTGTGAGGATTAAGTGAGTTTCTACATCTAAAGAGCTCAGAATAGTGCATGGCACATACCATAGGTCATTACTAAATGTCAGCCACATTGATGACAATGACCACAATCTACTTAATACGTCAGTATCACAAAGTAGAGCTCAGACTGGTGTACTCAGCAGTAATAGGGCACAGCAACATCATGAGCATCAAGATCCGGGGCACTGAGACGTACACCATTTATGTAGTAGTACAGTGAAAAAGGAGAGTGAAAAAGTTGGCGTAAAGCTCAATATTCAGAAAACAAAGATCATGGCATCTGGTCCCATCACTTCATGAGAAATAGATGGGGAAAACAGTGGAAACAATGTCAGACTTTATTTTGGGGGGCTCCAAAATCACTGCAGATGGTGACTGCAGCCATGAAATTAAAAGATGCTTACTTTTTCGAAGAAAAGTTATGACCAACCTAGATAGCATATTGAAAAGCAGAGACTACTTTGCCAACAAAGGTCTATCTAGTCAAGGCTATGGTTTTTCCAATAGTCATGTATGGATGTGAGAGTTGGACTGTGAAGAAAGCTGAGTGCTGAAGAATTGATGCTTTTGAACTGTAGTGTTGGAGAAGACTCTTGAGAGTCCTTTGGACTGCAAGGAGATCCAACCAGTTTATTCAGAAGGAGATCAGCCCTGGTGTTCTTTGGAAGAAATGATGCTAAAGCTGAAACTCCAGGACTTTGGCCACCTCATGTGAAGAGTTGACTCATTGGGAAAGACTCTGATGCTGGCAGGGATTGGGGTAAGGAGGAAAAGGGGACAACAGAGGATGAGATGGCTGGATGGCATCACCGACTCAATGGACGTGAGTTTGAGTGAATTCCGGGAGATAGTGACAAATAGGGAGGCCTGGCGTGCTGTGATTCATGGCGTCACAAAGAGCTGGACACTACTGAGTGACTGAACTGAACTGATTGCCAGGAACACATAAGACCTTAGTCCAATCATGAGAAGACATCAGAAGGATCAGAATTGAGGAAAACTCAGCAAAATCACTGGTCAATACTCTTCAAGGGTACCAAGATCACAAAAAAAAGCAAAGAATAATTAAGGAACTATTTCATATTGCAGGAGACCAAGGAGAAATAACTACGGGATCCACAAAAGGACATTGGTAGAAAAATAGGGTTCTTAGGTTGTTCCATAATATTGTATCAAACTAGGCAGAAACAATTTCATGGTTCTAATACTTTTACTAAAGTTATATAAGATATTAACATTGGGGGAGGTTGGGTAAGGAATGAATGAAAACTGTACTATTTTTGCAAATTGTCTATCACTCTAACAGTTCAGTTCAGTCAGTTGCTCAGTCGTGTCTGACTCTTTGCAACCCCATGAATTGCAGCATGCCAGGCCTCCCTATCCATCACCAACTCCTGAAGTTCACTCAGACTCACATCCATTGGGTCCGTGATGCCATCCAGCCATCTCATCCTCTGTCGTCCCCTTCTCCTCCTGCCCCCAATCCNAAATTGGTTTAGAAGGAGGGATCCGAGGAGGTTAAAGGAAAATCCAGTCATCTGATTGAGTTATTCAGTATTGAGTTGATTTAGTGGTTTGAGAGAATTAATGTTCTTGTGTTGTTTGTTTTTACAGGAATAACAGATACAGGAGCTCTGTCAAGACAAGTCCTTTGGAAGGTTACTCTTTCATGAAAAGTATCCCAAGTGCGTGACACTTTTAGGTAACTGTATGTGCACTGAGTCTCAGGGCCCTTCTGCTGGGAAAGTTCCATTAAATATTACTCAGTTGATCAGAACGAGAAGTTGGCCGTTTTTGTATGAAATCACCCTGCTGGTCAGACTCTCACTCTAGTTCTTCAGTTCTAAACGAAAATTACTGCAGACTTTGAGCCAACATGTTGGTATGGGGAGTTGGTCTAGGAATCTAGATGCAGACATTTGGGGTACAAGTTCTGTCTATTATTTCTATATGACTCAGCTAGTTACCTAACCTTTCTTGTCTTTATATTTGGATAATAGCAAAAGTTTAACAGGAAGCTTTTATGGCTAATTCAATAACAAAATCAAATAATTAGATATTTCCTATCTAAAAAAACCTATTACTCACTTACAATTGTTATTATCATCATATTATCATCATTCTTAGTAATATGATCATGGATATTAAACATAGCATCAATCAATAGCAAACTGAAAATGTCTTTTTTCTGTGTTTAATCAGAGTGATTAGCTTTTCCCTTCTAGTGTCTGATCTAAAGTGAAATTGCATCTCTTTACATCCTTCCTCATTTCTTTCAGAAAATGTCTTGGCAAACATGTCAGTGCATCCAAGTCTAAATTTCCTTGATCAGTTATTTATCTTCAACTTAACAAAGCCAGTTTAATTCAAAGAGTTCTAAACAAGAATGTTTTGACAGCCTACCATGAGCAAGGTGCTGTGATAGTGCTGCACATACAGAATTGTAGAATCTGCTCCTGCTTTGGCAGAGCTGAATTTTAAGGGGAGAGCAAAGACACGGGCAAGAGAACATGAAGATACAGCTGAATCTTGTTCCCTATGACAGTGGATTTGCTGCCTGGAAAGAAAACTAATGTTTGAAAGACTCACTAAAGCCAATATTTTGCATAAGCTGAGGAAAAAAGACAATGGTAGGGGTAAAAATGAGGGAAAAGGAAACAGAGGAAAGTAGGAAAACAATCAAAATGAAAAATATGAGATATAAGTAAATAAAGTAAGTGGATGAAAGTATGAACAACAGAGGAAGTAGAGGGTTGGAAGCTCTGGTCAAGAGAGCCAATAGTGGTAAGTTGAAGGGGTTCATTAAAATAACATGGAATGGCTGCAACTGATTTGGGGAGGAATCTAATGAGGAGATGTGGGTTTGATCCCTGGGTTGGGAAGATCCCCTGGAGAAAGAAATGGCAACCTACTCCAGTATTCTTGCCTGGGAAATCCCACAGACGGAGGAGCCTGGCGAGCTACAGTCCATGGGGTTACAAAAGAGTTGGACACCATGAGAGAGTGACTAGACAGCAACAGTCTCTTTTAATCTGTAAGGCTTTCCATTCTCTTTTATGTTTTCTCTTTCAATTTTCAAAGAAAATGGCAAATCAAGTACTCTGTCCCACCTGTTTTTTTTTTCTTCTAAATTTCATTCATAAATAACTTCTAAGCATCAAGAATAGGAGAATTGCATTGATCCTGTAAGCCAGCATGGAGCAAACTCATCCTTCAATACTGGACGTATGAAATAGGAATATATCTTCCAGGTAGCTATAGTCTCAATGAAAGAATGAGGTGGTTTCAAGAAGGGAAGAAAGAATGCGTATAGATGCAATGAATAATCATCAAAATGAATGTGAAATAATGCAGACAGGCTTCTGAACAAATTAAACCATTTCATTTTCTAGCAATACCAAGAATAAGTATTGGTCCATTGTTACAAAAAAAGAGTATCATGATAGAATATAGATGGATCTGTGAGAAGAGTTAGGGTATGTGAGCCACGGATTGGCTTCTGGGGAGAGTCAGGGACCGTCTTAGTGTGGGACTACAGGATCCTCAAGGATCCTTCTATTCTCAGGAATGCTAACTATACGTTTCAAAAGGTGAGTTCCTTTTCCTGGGGGTTGGGATTCCAGTTTGAGGATGAGGAGTCCTTGCTTATTGACCACCTGCTTAGTGATGCTGTTCTTTATGTTTTGAGAAAGAACTGAAACAAAATGTTCAGAAGGAGGAAGCTGGAGTGACTCAGGCTCCAAACCAGTCAGAAGGAGGAGCCGCAGTTTTGTCTTTCAGCCCTCTCAGCACAAGTAGGTGACAGCTGTGAGCAGTATTTAAGGGATTTAAGGGAGCAGTACACTCTGGACAGTCTGGGAAACCCAGCTGGCTTTGTTTACTGCACAGGGTAAATAGTCAGATTTTATTTTGAATCGTTATTGTGCCCTGTAAGTAGGCTAATTCTAAAGAGCCTCATCTTCTACAGTGGGTCAAAGGATACTCTCAGAAGGATAACTTTTAAAAAATTAAATATTTAGTTTAATTTTCTCCTGTTTGATGTGTAGTTTCCTTCAGTTACCCCATCCATCTATAAAAATCAATATAGCTGTTCAACCTTGTGTGATGATACTTCATGGGATTAAAGAATGGGCAGTAAAGAGGAAATGCATCCTGAAACAGTAATCTTTTTTCAGAACCAGCTCACTGACAACTGTGTGCTGTTAGGGTGACCATGTCCTGGCATCAGGGGGCTTCCTTGGTAGCTCAGCAGTAAAGAATCTGCCTGCAATGCAGGAGACTTTAGTGCAGAATATACAGTAAAGAATCTGCCTGCAATGTGGGAGATCCAGGTTCAGTTCTTGGGTTGGGAAGATCCGCTGGAGATGGGCATGGCAACCCACTCCAATATTCTTGCCTGAAGAATCCCATGGACAGAGGAGCTTGGCAGGTACAGTCCAAAGCAACAAAGAGTTGGACACAACTTAAGCGACTTAGTGACTTAACACACACACATGTCCTGGCATCCATCCATCCAGTGGGAGAGGAGCAGTGATGTGAAGTTTTCTTATAGAGGAGCTGGGAATAACTGAGTGGGCCACAGTGATGTAATGGTTGTATGAATGATCCAGGAAGAGACATGTGAACATCCCTTTACATGTAGACTTGAGATAGATAACAAGAAATTAGGAAGGAAATTGGTACTTAGAGTGCATGTTAAGATCAAATTCTAGGGCTTCCTTGGTGGCCCAGTGGTTAAGAATCTGCCTGCCAATGCAAAGGACATAGGTTCAATCCCTGATCCAGGAAGATTCCTCATGCTGTGGAGCAACTAAGGCCCTGAGCCACAACAACTGAGACAGCATTCTGGAGCCCACAAGCTACAGCTGCTGAGACTGTGGGTAACTACTTAAGCCCAAGTGCCTAGAGCCCCTGCTCCTCAGCAAGAGAAGCCACTGCAATGAAAAGCCCAGACACCCCAGTGAAGAGTAGCCCCCATGCCCCACAACTAAAGAAAGCCTGGTGCAGCAAAGACCCAGCATAGCCAAAAACAACAACAAAAACCAACAACACTTATAAGTATTAACTTGGCTACTCCTGCAGACATATGAATAGGGAAGGGGGAAATAGTTGTTAAATTGAGAGAGGGGCTCCTGGAGATGTATCATATTTATTTCCCAGCCGTTACTGGAAAGCACATTAAAAAAAAGTATACTTCTTTGTAAGAAGTGAAATTCTGCGTCAAAATAGTGTTCACATTGAAATGTTTAATGTGCTTTCCATACAATATTGCCTTTCCAAAGATCCTTTC
>SJYV01007566.1:0-27197 GCA_006410875.1 Neotragus pygmaeus
CTTTTGGTCAGCCAGTGACTCTCAGAATCACCATGGGTCTCATGAAGCCTCTTTGCCCTTCCTTACTTCCCCGTTTGCTGGACTGGCAACTCCGAAAAGAGCGTCCCTGTTTGTTTTCTACGTGATTAATCAACGATATTCACCATCTTGCCCGCGGGCTGATATAAACAGTGGCAGGAATTTATGGAAACCTGCTCTGCAAATGCCTGTGTGGGAAAGACACGCCTAGTAACAAATTCAGCTCACACTAGGTTCTCCAGCCTTAGGCTGGCCACTTGAGACTTAAAGTGTTTATAAGGCTCCTTATACTAATTCTAGCCATTTTCTCTGACATGCAGGATGTGTTTGGAAGCTTACAGTAAAACTCATTTTGAATTATCGTCTTCTATAACATAGATTCATATGCTTACACAGTTTGTGAATTTTGTTGATGATTTGGTTACTTTTGAGCTACATGCATTTTTCATAGCAACATAGATTTCAAGGATAATTTGGCTTTAATGGTATTCAATCTCACTTTTTTCTCCAAGCATTCGAGCTAAGGGAGCTGTTTACATACTACCTAGTGGCTAGTTTTGTTGTTTTCTTTATTCCTGCTTCACTGCAAAGCCAAAAATAAACAAAAATAAATGAATTTCCAAAACATTTTTTAGCTGAAAGATCACTGTGGTATCTACCTTTCAGTGAATTTCCCAAGTTGACTCTGTTTTAGAAAAGGCAGATCCTCTTTTATGAATTCATGAACAGGATAGATGCTAAACATTTCAGAATCACAAGCGCAACCTTTAAAATACAGTCACCCTATAGGAATCCAGTGATGCTCCGACTGCCTACTCTCAAGTTTCTTTTTCAGGACATTCATAACTTTATTTCATTGGAAAACTGAATTTGAGTAACTGCTAAGTTCTCAGGAAGACTGCAAATAGATAGCTCCCCGTAGACTCACTTCAGTCAAAAGAAAAAAGCAAGAAAAACACAACTCTCAGAAATAGTCTTTCAATTAAGTTAAACAACTATGAATCATTCCCCTGACCTGGTTGTGGGAGGAGGGTGGAAAGAAAACTAAAACTTAATTATTCTTAATTACCAAATAATCAGTTCAGTTCAGTCGCTCAGTCGTGTCCGACTCTTTGCGACCCCATGAATTGCAGCACGCCAGGCCTCCCTGTCCATCACCATCTCTCGGAATTCACTCAGATTCATGTCCGTCGAGTCCATGATGCCATCCAGCCATNGTTTCACTGAGTTAGACAAGGCTGTGGTCCTAGTGTGATTATATTGACTAGTTTTCTGTGAGAATGGTTTCAGTGTGTCTGCCCTCTGATGCCCTGTTGCAACACCTACCATCTTACTTGGGTTTCTCTTACCTTGGGTGTGGGGTATCTCTTTATGACTGCTCCAGCGAAGCGTATCCACTGGTCCTTACCTTGGACGAGGGGTATCTCCCTGCCGCCACCGTTCCTGACTTTCAATGTGGGATAGCTCCTCTAGGCCCTAAATAATAAATGTTTGAAATCCCTTGAAGAAGAGCTTGAAAGTCAATCATTTAATACCACCCCTGGGGAGCCCTTTCTTATGAGAATAGGAAGAAGACAAGAGGAGTAAGATAGCTGCTTAGACGTCAGCCCTAGAAGAGTTCTTAGAATTAATATCTAATGCTTTCGCTTTACAGATGAGAATAGCACTTTCAATTCACCAAGCTAAACATGAACTATTAACTAGTTTATTCAATGCAGCTAAACTGTGACTTAGGTATAGTTATTTCTGCTGAATCATGAGGAGACAGAGGCCTTTAGAAGTTAAGTAAGCGAGGGCTTCCCAGCTGGTGCAGGTGGTGAAGAATCTGCCTGCCAGTGCAGGAGACATGGATTCAATCCCTGGCTCGAGCAGATCCCCTGGAGTAGGAAACGGCAGCCCACTCCATTATTTTTGCCTGGAAAATTCCATGGACAGAGGAGACTGATGGGCTGCAGTCCATGGGGTCACGAAGAGTAGGACATGATCAAGCAACTGAGCGTGCAGTGTGTTAAAATATCACTTAAGGAAGTGATGCAGGTCTGTGGTTCTAAGCACCACACTGAGGTCCCTCAGAGATTTGGCAAAATAGTAGCAATCAGGAATGGTGCTCAGGGCCCTAGTCTGGCATTCTGCTAACAGTACCATGATGCCATTCTGGGGCTCTCTCTGTCCAAACATGTAACGCCATTTATGAATGCACACTAACAACGCAAGGGGCTTCCCTGGTGCTCAGCTGCTAGAGAGGCCGCCTGCAACCCAGGAGACTCGGCTCTGATCCCTGGGTTGGGAAGATACCCTGGAGAAGGGAAAGGCTACCCACTCCCGTATTCTGGCCTGGAGAATTCCATGGGCAGTCCATGGGGTCTCAAAGAGTCAGACACAACTGGGCGACTTAACCTTTTCACTTTCAACAATGCAGAAGTAAAAATGGACGTGTATGAAGTTGAATGACAGTGTGGTTTTAGATGAGCACTCAAAAGAACTGAAAAGCTCTTAACAAGTCTGACGATTTATGACATGTGGAATCATGGTTGATTTTAGAGATCATTCAGGAGTGCATAAGATGCTCCTCTCTGTTCATTCCACTGCACAGCCAGGACTCTGATGGTGTGCTGGGAGTGCGTTATGCCTGGAAGCAAAGGCGTAGCCAGCGAGAGGAGTCTTGGCTGTGCCACTTCTGTGTCCTGCAGGGTCACCCAGCTCAGGCACAGGAAGGCTATCTCCCTGCTCCTTGAGTCTGTGTCACTGACACACTGTGTCTGTTAACTAGACAGCATTTGAACCTTGAAGAAAGTCAGTTTTTAAAAAGGATTTTGGTAACAGTTGCAGTTAGATATAAGCCCCCCCAAATTTAAAAAGCAAGTCTAGGATTTTAACTTAGCTTTCCAAACTCCTATTCTTATGTCTGTAACAATTCTACATGAATGTAATTCCTAATTTTTAACACCACCTTACTTCTCTTGTGGCTCAGATGATAAAGAATCCGCCTGCAGTGTGGGAGAGCTGGGTTTGATCCCTGGGTTGGGAAGATGCCCTGGAGAAGGGAAAGGCTACCCACTCCAGTATTCTGGCCTGGAGAATTCCAGGGACTGTACAGATGAGCCAGTGCTTAGAGAGGCCAGTGAACTCATTAAACAGCTCGTAAGCAGGCCTTTTTGAAGCGTCCTTACCTAACTCCCAGGCATTCCTTCCTGAGCGCTGTACTACAGTGATATCAGCAGGTTTAGTTAAGACTGAAAATGGTAACAGTCGTAAGGATGAACAGAACTGAGACTGAACTTCTTAAGAGCAAAGAATGTGTGTTAGTCAACTATATATTGCTCAGAACTTGACACAGTGTCCAGTCCATAGCAAGTTCTCAGCACCGTGTTTCTGAAATGATGAATGAATGACCTTAGAAAGTGCTAAGGTATTTGTATAAAAATAGAAAGCTCCGTTTCAAAGGAGGGGCTCCTTTAGCCGTGCTGTGGCTGTGATGGTGAGCCTGCTCTCAGGGGGATCACCGTCTGCTCGCTGCTTTAATAGCTATTATAGGTTCAAAAGGCTTGCACTTCATACATAACATATGCAAAATAAAGCATACTTTAGCCTCGTTGTAACTGGCATAAAAGCCAGTGTTTATAATACTGGAGTCAGGGCAGGGGAGGGGAAAATGTTATGAGAAAGAGGACACATCTGGGTTATCTAGAAAACGTCATGCAGCTCACCAGTTACCTGACTTCAGCTTCATTCACAGAGTCTGCTATGCTTTTTCTTACACATAAATTATTTTTTGAGCATACTGTAACCTTTAGAAAATGAGTTTTTATAGGGATTATAAGTAATGGCATATTTGGGGCATCATATCAATATACTGAATCNTTTACAGATGAGAATAGCACTTTCAATTCACCAAGCTAAACATGAAATATTAACTAGTTTATTCAATGCAGCTAAACTGTGACTTAGGTATAGTTATTTCTGCTGAATCATGAGGAGACAGAGGCCTTTAGAAGTTAAGTAAGCGAGGGCTTCCCAGCTGGTGCAGGTGGTGAAGAATCTGCCTGCCAGTGCAGGAGACATGGATTCAATCCCTGGCTCGAGCAGATCCCCTGGAGTAGGAAACGGCAGCCCACTCCATTATTTTTGCCTGGAAAATTCCATGGACAGAGAAGACTGATGGGCTGCAGTCCATGGGGTCACGAAGAGTAGGACATGATCAAGCAACTGAGCGTGCAGTGTGTTAAAATATCACTTAAGGAAGTGATGCAGGTCTGTGGTTCTAAGCACCACACTGCAGTCCCTCAGAGATTTGGCAAAATAGTAGCAATCAGGAATGGTGCTCAGGGCCCTAGTCTGGCATTCTGCTAACAGTACCATGATGCCATTCTGGGGCTCTCTCTGTCCAAACATGTAACGCCATTTATGAATGCACACTAACAACGCAAGGGGCTTCCCTGGTGCTCAGCTGCTAGAGAGGCCGCCTGCAACCCAGGAGACTCGGCTCTGATCCCTGGGTTGGGAAGATACCCTGGAGAAGGGAAAGGCTACCCACTCCCGTATTCTGGCCTGGAGAATTCCATGGGCAGTCCATGGGGTCTCAAAGAGTCAGACACAACTGGGCGACTTAACCTTTTCACTTTCAACAATGCAGAAGTAAAAATGGACGTGTATGAAGTTGAATGACAGTGTGGTTTTAGATGAGCACTCAAAAGAACTGAAAAGCTCTTAACAAGTCTGACGATTTATGACATGTGGAATCATGGTTGATTTTAGAGATCATTCAGGAGTGCATAAGATGCTCCTCTCTGTTCATTCCACTGCACAGCCAGGACTCTGATGGTGTGCTGGGAGTGCGTTATGCCTGGAAGCAAAGGCGTAGCCAGCGAGAGGAGTCTTGGCTGTGCCACTTCTGTGTCCTGCAGGGTCACCCAGCTCAGGCACAGGAAGGCTATCTCCCTGCTCCTTGAGTCTGTGTCACTGACACACTGTGTCTGTTAACTAGACAGCATTTGAACCTTGAAGAAAGTCAGTTTTTAAAAAGGATTTTGGTAACAGTTGCAGTTAGATATAAGCCCCCCCAAATTTAAAAAGCAAGTCTAGGATTTTAACTTAGCTTTCCAAACTCCTATTCTTATGTCTGTAACAATTCTACATGAATGTAATTCCTAATTTTTAACACCACCTTACTTCTCTTGTGGCTCAGATGATAAAGAATCCGCCTGCAGTGTGGGAGAGCTGGGTTTGATCCCTGGGTTGGGAAGATGCCCTGGAGAAGGGAAAGGCTACCCACTCCAGTATTCTGGCCTGGAGAATTCCAGGGACTGTACAGATGAGCCAGTGCTTAGAGAGGCCAGTGAACTCATTAAACAGCTCGTAAGCAGGCCTTTTTGAAGCGTCCTTACCTAACTCCCAGGCATTCCTTCCTGAGCGCTGTACTACAGTGATATCAGCAGGTTTAGTTAAGACTGAAAATGGTAACAGTCGTAAGGATGAACAGAACTGAGACTGAACTTCTTAAGAGCAAAGAATGTGTGTTAGTCAACTATATATTGCTCAGAACTTGACACAGTGTCCAGTCCATAGCAAGTTCTCAGCACCGTGTTTCTGAAATGATGAATGAATGACCTTAGAAAGTGCTAAGGTATTTGTATAAAAATAGAAAGCTCCGTTTCAAAGGAGGGGCTCCTTTAGCCGTGCTGTGGCTGTGATGGTGAGCCTGCTCTCAGGGGGATCACCGTCTGCTCGCTGCTTTAATAGCTATTATAGGTTCAAAAGGCTTGCACTTCATACATAACATATGCAAAATAAAGCATACTTTAGCCTCGTTGTAACTGGCATAAAAGCCAGTGTTTATAATACTGGAGTCAGGGCAGGGGAGGGGAAAATGTTATGAGAAAGAGGACACATCTGGGTTATCTAGAAAACGTCATGCAGCTCACCAGTTACCTGACTTCAGCTTCATTCACAGAGTCTGCTATGCTTTTTCTTACACATAAATTATTTTTTGAGCATACTGTAACCTTTAGAAAATGAGTTTTTATAGGGATTATAAGTAATGGCATATTTGGGGCATCATATCAATATACTGAATCCCATCCATCTCTAGCTCTCATTTGTCATTTGACTTTCCAACTAAAAGCTTCCTAATCAAAAGCAAAGGCTAGAAGACACATATGTTAATTACACACTCGAACATGATCCCTCGGTCATGAGACTTATGTCCCTAGAGAAGAAGAAAGAAAGGTCTTGAGAAAGAGAAGGCCCAACCCTATTTCAAGCAGAGACTGTAGTGTCCCAATAGATTTAGAAGGGGTAGAGTTAAGGGTGCCTGATACACTCACTCCTATATCTAGGGGTGGTGGTGGTTATAAGCATCCCGAGAGAAGAAGAGCCTGCACACACCGGATCAGGGGCATCAACACCTGCACTGCTCCAGGACTGGCCAGGCAGCAAGGCGGAGGGGCGGTGTACGCAGTCATCTCTAATGACACGTGCAGGCATGCGCTGAGCGGGAAAGCAGGCATCTGGAGTTAATACACCAAGTCCACATTGCTAGAGACAATTAAACCGACTTCAGGCACGTTGATACAGGAAGCACACTTTTTCATCCACCTACAACAGGAGTCACGGAGGATCCAGAGGATGCTGGTGAGACCTGAGGACCCAGTCTTCCCTCTGTGGCTTTACATAGGTCATACCTCCCGATCCTCCACATCAAATAGCATCTTGAAAAAGGAGAATTGGAGATGGGGGGAACTGTAAATTATCCAAAAGAAACCAATTAACATTTAAATGCTCTCTTGATTTCCCAGATTTGGAGAATTTTAAATTAAGTTGAAATGAAGTAGGAATTCAAGAGATACCTGGAATAATAGGCAAGTTTGTCCTTGGAGTACAAAAGGAAGCAGGGCAAAGGCTAACAGAGTTTTGCCAAGAGAACCTGCTGGTCACAGCCAACTCCTCTTCCAACAACACGAGAGATGACTACACACGGACATCACCAGATGGTCAACACCAAAATCGTTTGATTATGTTCTCCTCCTGTCTTCAATCTTTCCCAGCATCAGGGGATTTGTCAAGAAGTCAGCATCATGCTTAAGTTGAAGCTGCATACTTGGGCCCCCTGATGCCAAGAGCTGACCCTGGAAAAGGCCCTGATGCTGGGAAAGATTGAAGGCAGGAGAAGGGACCACAGAGGATGAGATGGTTGGATGGCATCACCAACTCGATGGACATGAGTTTGTGCAAGCTCCAGGAGCTGGTGATGGACAGGGAGGCCTGGTGTGCAGCAGTCCGTGGGGTCACAAGAGTCAGACACGACTGAGCGACTGAGCTGAACTGAGAGATCTCTTCAAAAAAAAGATGGTCACAATAAAGGACAGAAATGGCAAGGATCTAACAGAAGCAGAAGAGATTAAGAAGAGGTGGCAGGAATACACAGAAGAACTGTACAAAAATGGTCTTAATGACCTGGATAATGATGATGATGTGGTCACTCATCTAGAGCCAGACATCGTAGAGTGTGAAGTCAAGTAGATCTTAGGAAGCATCACTATAAACAAAGCTGGTGGAGGTGATGGAATTCTGGTTGAGCTCTTTCAAATCCTGAAAGATGATGCTGTGAAAGTGTTGCACTCAATATGCCAGCAAATCAGGAAAACTCAGCAGTGATCACAGGACTGGAAAAGGTCAGTTTTCATTCCAATCCCAAAGAAAGGCAATGCCAGAGAATGCTCAAATTACCATACAATTGCTAGCTCATTATATTCTAGCAAAAGGTAATGCTCAAAATCCTTCAGGATATGCTTCAATAGTACGGGAACTGAGAACTTCCAGATGTTCAAGCTGGATTTAGAAAAGGTAGAAGAACCAGAGATCAAATTGCCAACCTTCCTTGGATCATATAAAAAGCAAAAGAGTTCCAGAAAAACATCTAATTCTGCATCATTGGCTATGCTAAAGCCTTTGACTATTTGAATCACAACAAACTGGAAAATTCTTAGATGGGAATGCCAGACCACCGTACCCGCCTCCTGAGAAACCTGTATGCAGGTCAAGAAGCAACAGTTAGAATCAGACATGAAACAACAGACTGGTTCAAAACTGAGTAAGGAGTATATCAAAGATGTACATTGTCAACCTGCTTATTTAAAGTCTATGCAGAGTACATCATGTGAAATGCTGACCTGAATGACTCACAGGCTTTAATCAAGATTATTGGGAGAAATATCAACAACCTCAGATACGCAAATAATACCAAGCCAGCTGTCATGGTATAGATGTGAGAGCTGGACCGTAAAGAAGGCTGAGCACTGAAGAATTGATGCTTCGGAACTACCTGTCACTCAAACGGTAAAGAATCTGCCTGCAAGACTGGAGACCAGAGTTTGATCCCTGGGTTGGAAAGTTCCTCTGGAGAAGGGAATGGCAATCCACTCCAGTGTTCTTGCCTGAAGAATTCTATGAACAGAGAAGCCTAGGGGGCTACAGTCCATGGGGTCACAAACAGTCGGACACAGTTGAGAGACTAACACACAACTGTGGTGTTGGAGAAGACTCTTGAGAGTCCCTTGGACTTCAGGGAGATCCAACTAGTCCATCCTAAAGGAGATCGGTCCTGAATATTCATTGGAAGGACTGATGCTGAAGCTGAAGCTCAAATACTTTGGCCACCTGATGTGAAGAGCCTACTCATTAGAAAAGACCCTGATGCTGGGGAAGATTGAAGGCAGGAGGAGAAGGGCTTAACAGGATGAGATGGTTGGATGGCATCACTGACTCAATGGACATGAGTTTCAGCAAGCTCCAGGAGTTGGTGATGGACAGGGAGGCCTGACGGACTGCAGTCCATGGGTTTGCAAAGAGTCAGACGTGACTCAGCAACTGAACAGCAATGAGCTTTTTCTTTGCCCTGTCCCAAGATAAGGAGGCTTCATGAAGAAGGTCCAAGTGGATTTATACAGCCTCAAAAACTAAACTTTTAAATTAAATGTTGTATAAAACAAAATTTATATCCTGCAGCACTAATAAGAAATAGACACTTCAACACAGAGATATTGATGGAGAGGTGCCTAAACAGCTCTTCACCATTCCGATATACGCCTTCATTTATTCACTCATTGAACTAGCTTTTATTGACTTCCTGCTGAATTCCAGAGACTCTATTAGGCACTGGGAATATATCAATGAAACAATGAACATGACAGAAAAGATAGCACTCTACACATTAAAAATAATAATAACGTGTGTGTGTGTGCATAAAATCAGTAACAAAATGTAATTTCAGATAGGGGTAAATGAAGGATAAAAATAAAGCAGGAGTAAGGAGGAAAGGACTGTTTTAGGAAGGGTTAATAAGGATGGTCCTTCTAGGGATTTCAGCAAAATTGGAATGAAGTACAGACAAGAGATGAACAATACAATAACTGAAATGAAATATACACTGGAAAAAGTCAGTAATTGGATAGCTGAGGCGGAAGGATGAACAGGTGAGCTGGAAGACAGAATGGTGGAGGTCAGTGCCAGGGACCAGAATTTTTAAAAAAGGATGAAAAGAAATAAGGACAGTCTCAGAGACCCCTGGGAAAACAGTCAATGAACCAACATTTATGTTATAGGAGTTCTCGAAGGAGAAGTCTTCCCTCACGGCTCAGACCACAGAGAATCTGCCTGCAATGCGGGAGACCCGGGTTTGATCCCTGGGTTGGGAGACCCCTGGGAAAGGGAACAGCTACCCACTCCAGTGTTCCTGCCTGGAGAATCCCATGGACAGAGGCGCCTGGCGGACTACAGTCCATGGGGTTGCAAAAAGTCAGACACGACTGAGCGACTAACACTTTCAGAACTCTAGAAGGAAAAGAGAAAGAGCCTGGGAAATATTTGACGAGGTCATGGGAACCCTTCCCTCCGTGGGAAAGGAGGCAGACACCTAAGCCCAGGGAGCACAGCAGGTCCCGGGCAGGACATATCCAGGGAGGGACAGGCCATGGCACGCAGCAATCAAACTGACACATACAAAGATAAGTTAAAAACATTAAAAGCAACAAATAACATACAAGCGAACCCCCAAAAGGTTTTCAGCTGATTTCTCAGCACAAACTCCGCAGGCTGGAAGGCGAAGGCATCATATATTTAAAGTGATGGGAGGGAGCCTACAACCAAGAACTCTACCCAGCAAGGCTCTAACTGCGATTCCAGGGGAAATCAAAAACTGATAGTCAAGCAAAAGCTAAGCACATCCAGCACCACCAGAGGAGCCTGGCTACAAATGCTGAAAGGACTTCTCTGGGCAGAAAGCAGAGGCCACAGCTCGACACACGGGAGGAAACCATCCACACACAAATATGATACCAAAACCAGCAAGCATGAGAAGTTCAGTTCAGTCCAGTCGCTCAGTCGNGGCTACAAATGCTGAAAGGACTTCTCTGGGCAGAAAGCAGAGGCCACAGCTCGACACACGGGAGGAAACCATCCACACACAAATATGATACCAAAACCAGCAAGTATAAGAAGTTCAGTTCAGTCCAGTCGCTCAGTCGTATCTGACTCTTTGCCACCCCAAGGACTGCAGTACGATGCTGAAAGGACTTCTCTAGGCAGAAAGCGGAGGCCACAGCTCGACAAGCGGGAGGAGACCACACACAAATGTGATACCAAAACCAGCAAGCATGAGAAGTTCAGTTCAGTTCAGTTGCTCAGTCGTATCTGACTCTTTGCCACCCCACAGACTGCAGCACGCCAGGCCTCCCTGTCTATCACTGACTCCCGGAGCTTGCTCAAACTCATGTCCATCAGGTCGGTGATGCCATCCAACCATCTCATCCTCTGTCATCCCCTTCTCCTCCCGCCTTCAATCTTCCTCAGCATCAGGGTCTTTTCCAAGAAAAGACGAGGACAAAAGCAAGATTTTGGACATGCATTTGAAATGAAAAGACCACCAACTTAAAACAATCTTGTTTATATGCAGACCACTATTTCTAAACTTCATGGGAACGACAAACTGAAAATCTACAATAGATATACACACAAAGAGAAAAAGGAATCCAAAGACAACACTAAATTTAGTCGTCAAATCACACAAGAACAAAAGAAAAGAGGAAGATAAAAATGCCTACAAAAACAAATTCAAAACAATTAAGAAGATGGCAATAAGAACGTACAGATCACTAGTTATGTTAAAGCATAAATGGACTAAATGCTCCAAACAAAAGATATACACTGACTGAATGGATACAGAAGCAAAGGCCCGTATGCGTGCTGTCTGTAGATCACCTTCAGGTCCAGGGACACAGACGCACTTAAAGTGAAAGGACGGAAAAAAGCATTTCATGCAAACGGAAATCACAGGAAGGCTGGAGTAGCAATACTCCTAGAGGAGACAGACTCTAAGAGAAAGACTGTCACACAGGGCAAAGGAGGGCGCCATACAGTGATCAAGGGGTCAGTCCCAGGAGAAGACGCAACATTTGTAAACGTGTATGGATCCAGCATGTGAGCACCTCAGTATATAAGACAATGTATATAATACAGAGAAAGACAAATTATGAAATCACTTTTAAGAGGAATCTTTAAAAAGTTATACAAATGAACTTATCTACAAACAGAAAGACTTACACGCTTAGAAAAATAAAGTTATGGTTACGAAAAGGGAAAGGCAGAGTGAGGGATAAATTGGGAGTCTGGGGTTGACCTGCACACACTACTATATTTAAAATAAATAGCCAAACTAATGCAACAGTTTAAAGCAACTATACTTCAATAATTTAAAAAAAATAGATAACCAACAGGGACCTACTGTATAGAACAGGGAACTCTGCTCAATAAGCTAATAACCTACATGGGAAAAGAATTTGAAATAGAATCACTCTGCTGTACACCTGAACACAACAATTTAATCAACTATACCTCAATATAAAATAAAAATTTTAAGAAACAATGCTAGTCATCAGTGGCCAAATGAGGGATCCTTTAAATTGGAAAACTTCTAAACTGGCAAATTTTAGAGAACTCCCTTTATACACAGCTGTTTTACCGGTCCCTATGGAAAGACCAAATCGAAACGTGGCTGTAAAGAAAAGTCCAACCTTAAGAACGCCCTTAGCCTAAAACAAATAAACAAAATTTTTTTAAAAAATTATTGAGCCCTCTATCTCCCTTGGCTCACAATAAAAATGATGGAACCAAGAAGACAAAGCCTTTATTTATGTTTTAAGAATCTGAGATTGAAGCTAATTTGTTACTGCAGAATAACAGCCTATCTTGGTGTGATAGAAGTGAGTTTAGCCATCCATGGGGCTGGAGAAGAGATGATCCCAGAGGGATAAGAAGGAGATAGAAGTAGGCGAGTGGGGCCCAGATTAGGTAGAAGTGTGCAGGCTATGTTTCGATGGAACCGATGGGAAACTCAGGGATGATGAAACAGGCACGCCCTCTGAGCCTCATCTGTGATGCTTTGAAACTTATGGTAAAAACGTGATGCCTTCTCTCTTTTGAATTGACACTCTATGTGCCAGAAGTTTAATATGCTTTGATCAGAACTTAACAAACTATAGAACTGTGATTTAGGAGCTGAAAGGGATTCAACTTTATACCTTGAATACTTTATATAACAAGAATGGATCTAAGTATCTTTCCACTGGAAACATTCAGGAATTTATGGAAGGTATGAAACTAACTTGTCAAAAGTAAAATTAAGAGAAACTTTAATAAAAACTTATTAAAATTTACTCAGCTGTGTTAAAATTTTGTTAGCAAAGGGTGCATTATAAATAAAAATAAGCATAGCTTTATGCTACAGAAAGATACTCTTCTTGTTCCATTCAGAAAAAAAGTTTGGCCACTTTATTTTCATTTTGAATCTGATACAGCAGCCTTGATATTTTTTCTTCTCAATAAGAAAGCATATGTTCGACATGCCACTGGGCGTGATTGCTTCAGCCCCAGCAGAGATGTGGAAATTGGAGTCAGGGCCCAGCCGAGCTCTTGCAGCGCGTCCGTGGCGGTGTCTCGGCAGTTCCCGTTCGTTTGCAGCCGCTGTATCAATGGCAAGGAAAATAGGTTTGATTAGATTTGGCAGCAGTGTTCCTCTTATAATATTTTCGAGAGATGGGATTGTTCAGGGTTGAATTCCTAATTATTTCCTGCTGTAAGAAGAAGTATAAAACAATGTTTCCAGCATCAAATATAATTAGTTCTTCTATTGACTTGTGTTTTTAATGTTAAAATCATACTCCTCTGTGGGAGGAATTGACAGGTACCATTCTTTCTCATGTATGCACGAATATCCTGGAAAACTGAGGATATGTTTTTGACAACTTCTTTCTGTGTCTCTGAGATCAAAGCTCTGAAGAGCTCTGAGATCAAAGCACTAAGGAGGTGGGACACAAGATGTAACAAGAATAATATTTTGAACGTTTTCAACTAATACACACTGTGGATTTCATTCTCCCCTACATACCATGTTCCTTTGTCATCATTTAAATAGTATGGCACTCAAAGAGAAGAGGGAATGCTCTCGTTTATACCAGCATTATTCACAACGGCCGAAAGGTGAAAGCCCAGCCCAGCTGTCTATTGATGATGAATGAATAACTGAGGTTTATATATCTGATGGAGGCGCATTCAGGATTGAAAAGGAAAGGCATTCTTTCAGATCTACAACATGGACGAACCATGAAGACATGCTAAGTGAATAAGTCAGACGCAGAAGACAAACGCTGTATGATTTCACATACATGAGACAAAAAATATTAACTAGATTCATAGAAACAGCAGAATGGTTTTTGCCAAGGCCCAAGGGGAGGGAAAGATAGGGAGCTGTTGTTTCATGTGTTCAGAGATTTCGTTTTGTAAGATTAAAAAATCCCTGAGATTTGATGAACAATAGTGTGCAGATACTTAACATTCCTGTACTGTATGCTTAAAATGATAAAGACGGTAAATTCTGGGCTATGTGTATAAGTGACTGTAGCCCGCCAGGCTCCTCTGTCCATGGGATTCTCCAGGAAAGAATACTGGGGTGGGTTGCTATTCCCTTCTCCAGGCAGTCTTCCCGACCCAGGGATTAAACTCAGGTCTCCTGCATTGCAGGTGGGTTCTTGCCCCTTTTAGCTACCTGGGAAGCTCCTCTGGACTCCAAATGTCTGCCACTATGTGCAACGTGCTGAATATCAAATCAAGAAGAAGGAAAGGGGGTACCTCTTACTGATAGAAAAAGGAAGGAAGGAGACACCACACCGTCGACCCCTGGAAAAGGGGGAAGACAAGGAGAAGCAGTGATACCAGAAGAGGTCAATGCAGGGCTCCCACCTCTTCCGTGGGGAGGTGTCCTGACGTGAACGTGCAGGAGGGCTACGGAGAGAGCCCTCTGCGCCAGGCCGAGCTGCCCTGGGCTGGGCGGGAAGGAGGGGCCCTCGGGAAGATGCCTCATCCTCTCTATCCAGTGTGGCCCAGGCATGCCACTGCAGCTTCTGCAAGGAAGGGGCTGGACGGACACCTCCTTCCTCTTTCCTGTGTGGGGCTGGCGAGGGAGGGGAGGGTTCCCATAGGCTGGGAGGCTTTCAGAAAGGATGCTAACCTGGTGTCCCAGGAAACCGTGTCTGCAGATGTCGCCTGAGAGGCAGAGCAGCACCATGGTGAGGAAAGTCTGTGAATTCCAGAGTCAGTCTACCTTGGTTTTTATTTTCAGTCTCTCTGCTTTCTAGCTATGCAAATCTGAACGAGTTAATTAACTGCTCTGCACTTGAGATGTGATAATAGTAATGTCCACCTCACCCTGAGTATTAAATGGTTTTGAACTCATGAAAATCCTAACATAGCACTTGACACACAGTCCTCAAACTTGTCAGTGGTTATTATTATTAGAAAGGGATTGGGAAGAGAGGGCTCAAACATGTATTTGTCAACACTGCCTAAAGAAACCAAGTCACCCACCTTCACATGAAAATTCTAAAGCTTCCATCTTTTGCCACCTAAGTGAGTACGGCCTAGGGAAAACAAGATTAGGTATGAAAAAACAAAAAGTTAATTTTTTGTACATTGAGTATAGTGTGAATAAATTTTTGATTCCATCATTTTTAGGGGCCTCGAGTGTTCCTTGTCTGAGTCCCATCTCACATCCATACATGACCACAGGAAAAACCATAGCCTTGACTAGACAGACCTTTGTTGGCAAAGTAANATCTTTGTTTTCTGAATGTTGAGCTTTAAGCCAACTTTTTTGCTCTCCTCTTTTACTTTCATCAAGAGGATCTTTAGTTTTTTTTCACTTTCTGCCATAAGGATGGTGTCATCAGCATATCTGAGGTTATTGATGTTTCTCCTGGCAATCTCGATTCCAGCTTGTGCTTCTTCCAGCCCAGCGTTTCTCATGATGTATTCTCCGTATAAGTTAAATAAGCAGGGTGACAATATACAGCCTTGACGTACTCCTTTTCCTATTTGGAACCAATCTTTTGTTCCATGTCCAGTTCTAACTGTTGCTTCCTGACCTGCATATAGGTTTCTCAAGAGGCAGGTCAGGTGGTTTGGTATTCCCATCTCTTTCAGAATTTTCCACAGTTTATTGTGATCCACACAGTCAAAGGCTTTGGCATAGTCAATAAAGCAGAAATAGATGTTTTTCTGGAACTCTCTTGCTTTTTCCATGATCCAGCGNAGGTTTCTCAAGAGGCAGGTCAGGTGGTTTGGTATTCCCATCTTTTTCAGAATTTTCCACAGTTTATTGTGATCCACACAGTCAAAGGCTTTGGCATAGTCAATAAAGCTGTATATTGTAGAATATTTTTTATTTGGTTAATAATGAAGTATAAGTCTCTTACTTTCATCCTGAGATCATATTGAATACGTTAAATTTCCATTTTAACATATTGAATAAAGATTTTATTGAAGAAAGTAACCCCCCTCTAAGCCCTTGATAGCATCTGAATGTTAATATTTTTGTGTTTGTTTAAAATTTGAAATTTAAGATATACCAGAGTAGAATAAAATTACAAAAAAATCTTACTGAGTAAAACTCTGGCCTTTATAGTCACTTTAATTTTGTACTGATAATTTTTTAGAAACTAAAGCTAGTGAAAAATTATGATTTCAGTACCTCTATTGAAACTTACTTTGGTACTAAGNAGATATACCAGAGTAGAATAAAATTACAAAAAAATCTTACTGAGTAAAACTCTGGCCTTTATAGTCACTTTAATTTTGTACTGATAATTTTTTAGAAACTAAAGCTAGTGAAAAATTATGATTTCAGTACCTCTATTGAAACTTACTTTGGTACTAAGTTAAACTCCATGTAAGTCTATTACTTTCTTTTCCAACAGACATTCAGTTGTTTCAGTAACATTCCAGGGTCCACGTTAGCTTTTTATCTTTAGAATGGGAGTTGATTTTTCCAAGCATTTATTGGTGTGACTTATTTAAGATGCGTGATGTGACTTTAAAAATAGTAGTATTTTTATTTGGATAAGTTGCTGTTATAAAGTTATTAAAGTTTAAAAATAATCGTTAGAAGCTATGTCTTGATTTATTAGCATTTATGAACATGTGCTACAGAATATGTTTTGTGGTTTTATTTGATTATAAGAATTAGAAGATAAGTCAAAGTGCTAAAAAGTGTGATGTTTAAAGTAAACCCACTTTTTTAGTGTTAGAGTATTGATAGTTGTCTTTATACCTTATGGTTAAGGAGGGTGCTTTTATTTGGTGAAACGATCTCTAAGGCATCCTTGTTATACTAACTCTTTTCATTAAACACTTAAAGACATTTCAAATTTGTGACTAAACACCTGTCAGTTCTTGGATATTAGAGGGCAGAATAAAGAGTGGTATTTATCACAATTGGTGCCTTCTCCCTAGGTATTTAGGTTAAGCAGAACTGAGCTTCTGTGTGGACTGTGCACTTACATATATGGTTGTGTGGAAATTGACAAGATGCAGCCTTTGTGAAGGAAGGAGTCAGGAGAAGAGAGTGTCAGCCATTAGAGCAGTTGTTCTCGAACTGTAGGGTACCTAAGGACCGTTTGGAGGGCTGCCTAAACACACATTGCTGGATCCCAGCTGAAGTTTCTGATTTTGAAGATCTGGGATGAGATATGAATATTTGTGTATTTAACAAGTTCTCAGGTGATGCCAACACTGTTTTCTGTTTCAGAAACTTAAGACAGATAAGATTGACAGGGAAATCAGAAGGAAGACTTCACTCTAAAAATGAAGGCAGGTTGGAAATCTAAGAGGCAGTTAGGTAACAGAGTTATGGAAAAATTGGTTCTAATTCACAAACACCTACCCTACCTGCCAGAGAGACAATGTTATCAAATGTTCTCTCAATTTTTTTTTAACGATTTTAGGCTTGCATAGTTTCAGAAGTCGATTTTATCAAAACATTTATTTAGTAAGTCAAAACATATATAATTTAAAAAAAATTATTACCCCATCCTCTCCTTTTTCATTCCTGCATTTTTGCTTCCTAAAGACAATCACGTTTCACGTCCCTGGGATTCTCCAGGCAAGAACANAGCTATTTCAAATTCTGAAAGATGATGCTGTGAAAGTGCAGTACTCAATATGCCAGCAAATTTGGAAAATTTAGCAGTGGCCACAGGACTGGAAAATATCAGTTTTGATTCCAATCCCAAAGAATGCTCAAACTACCACACAATTGCACTCATTTCACATGCTAGTAAAGTAAATCTCAAAATTCTCCAAGCCAGCCTTCAACAGTACGTGAACTGTGAATTTTCAGATGTTTAAACTGGATTTAGAAAAGGCAGAGGAACCAGAGATCAAATTGCCAACATTAATTGGATCATCAAAAAGGCAAGAGAATTCCAGAAAAACATCTACTTCTGCTTTATTAACTGTCCCAAAGCCTTTGACTGTGTGGATCACAACAAACTGTGGAAAATCCTTCAAGAGATGGGAATACCAGACCACCTAACCTGCCTCCTCAGAAATCTGTATGCAGGTCAGGAAGCAACAGTTAGAACGAAACATGGAAAAACTGACTGGCTCCAAATAGGAAAAGGAGTATGTCAAGACTGTATATTGTCACCCTGCTTATTTAACTTCTATGCAGAGTAAATCATGAGAAACGCTGGGTGGAAGAATCACAAGCTGGAATCAAGATTGCTGGGAGAAATATTAATCACCTCAGATATGCAGACGACACCACCCTTATGGCAGAAAGTGAAGAGGAACTAAAAAGCCTCTTGATGAAAGTGAAAGAGGAGAGTGAAAAGCTGGCTTAAAACTCAACATTCAAAAAAGCAAGATCATGGCATCTGGTCCCACCACTTCATGGCAAATAGATGGGGAAACAGTGGAAACAGTGGCAGACTTTATTTTGGGGGGAGGCTCAAAAATCACTGCAGATGGTGACTGCAGCTATGAAATTAAAAGATGCTTGCTCCTTGGAAGAAAACCTATGACCAACCTAGACAGCGTATTAGAAAGCAGATACAGTAGTTTGCCAACAAAGGTCCATCTAGTCAAAGCTATGGTTTTTCCAGTAGTCAAGTATAAATGTGAGAGTTGGTCTATCAAGAAAGCTGAGCACCGAAGAACTGATGTTTTTGAGCTGTGGTGTTGGGAAGACTCTTGAAAGTCCCTTGGATTGCAAGGAGATCAATCTAGTCCATCCTAAAAGAAATCAGTCCTGAATATTCATTGGAAGGACTGATGCTGAAGCTGAAACTCCAATATTTTGGCCACCTGATGAGAAGAACTGACTCATTTGAGAAGATCCTGATGCTGGGAAAGATTGAGGGCAGGAGGAGAAGGTGACGGCTGAGGATGAGATGGTTGGATGCCATCACTGACTCAATGGACGTGAGTTTGGGGATGGGAGTTGGTGATGGACAGGGAGGCCTGGCGGGCTGCCATCCACGGGGTCACAGAGTCGGACACGCCTGAGCGACTGCACTGCCGCTCCTATTGTTAATGCGACAGAAATAACTTGATCTTTCCTTTTCCTTAAGCCCCGCTATTTTCTTAACAAAATCTATCCTAACCCTGACCCCCTCCCCCTGCCCACAACCGTGTTTAAGTCAATCAGTACTAACATTCCAGATTTCCTGTGAACTCATTGTCTCCCCAGAAGATTAAGGATGTTTTCTGTAACTCAAAAACAAACAAACGAAAAAGCTTATTTTACTAAAGTTTTGAAACAAGTTTGGAGCACAGTTAAGAAACAGGAAGTGAGGCACTCTGAAGGGTTATTCTCATTTGCATGTCACCATTGTTCAGTTTACAAGAATTCAGCTTTACACCTGCCTCAGGAAGTATCTTTATTCCTGCTGACAGTAGAATTAATGGCTGTGGCTCAGAAGAAAATCAACTGTCAAAAAAATTTAATTCTTATAGTAATTGTCTTCCCTTTCTTTGTGCTGTGTAAGCTCTTTTTTCTTTTCTGGATTAAATGATGTATTATTCAGGGTTCTTCATGGCAGACCACAGGAGCTGCTAGGTTAAGCAGAATGGGATTGATTAAAGGATGTAGGTAGCTCACAGAATTTTTGGAGGGCTAAAGAAGCAGTCTTTAGTCTGAGCCTGCAGAAATACACCCCATGTTGACTCTGCTGTATGACTGAGGGAACTTAAGCCGGGCTCGGTCATACCTAGAGGGGTGGGCTGGGGAGGGCGGTGGGAGGGAGGTTCGAGTGGGAGGAGACGTGGATACACCTGTGGCTGAGTCACGCTGATATTTGGTGGAAACCAACACAATGCTATTAAGCAATTAGCCTTCAATTAAAAAGATACTAGTTCATTTTTAAAGATACAGTTAATTAAAAAGAAGGTCTTTTCCAATGAGTCAGTTCTTTGCATCAGGTGGACAAAGATTGGAGTTTCAGCTTCAGCATCGGTCCTTCCAATGAATATTCAGGACTGAATTCCTTTAAGATTGACAGTCCAAAGGACTCTCAAGAGTCTTCCGAACACCACAGTTCCAAAGCATCAGTTCTCCGGCGCTCAGCCTTCTTTACCGTCCAAACTGCATGGTGTGCACCGAGACGCTGCTGCTGCCGCCACNATTAAATGATGTATTATTCAGGGTTCTTCATGGCAGACCACAGGAGCTGCTAGGTTAAGCAGAATGGGATTGATTAAAGGATGTAGGTAGCTCACAGAATTTTTGGAGGGCTAAAGAAGCAGTCTTTAGTCTGAGCCTGCAGAAATACACCCCATGTTGACTCTGCTGTATGACTGAGGGAACTTAAGCCGGGCTCGGTCATACCTAGAGGGGTGGGCTGGGGAGGGCGGTGGGAGGGAGGTTCGAGTGGGAGGAGACGTGGATACACCTGTGGCTGAGTCACGCTGATATTTGGTGGAAACCAACACAATGCTATTAAGCAATTAGCCTTCAATTAAAAAGATACTAGTTCATTTTTAAAGATACAGTTAATTAAAAAGAAGGTCTTTTCCAATGAGTCAGTTCTTTGCATCAGGTGGACAAAGATTGGAGTTTCAGCTTCAGCATCGGTCCTTCCAATGAATATTCAGGACTGAATTCCTTTAAGATTGACAGTCCAAAGGACTCTCAAGAGTCTTCCGAACACCACAGTTCCAAAGCATCAGTTCTCCGGCGCTCAGCCTTCTTTACCGTCCAAACTGCATGGTGTGCACCGAGACGCTGCTGCTGCCGCCACACCACAGCCAACATCGTCACTGCCAGCACCAGAGGCAGGCAGCGTCGGCTGCTGTTTTTATCGTTGGTTTGCGTACTTATTTATCCATCATCCACAGAGCCATGTAGGGTGTGTAGACATGGCCTTTCCATCATGTGGGCATTCTGAGACTATCACGTCTTACGTTTTTTACACCCTCAGAAAGCATGCAGCTCACAGCCAGACCTAGCCACGGTGACTGCTGTGTGGCATCGGGACCCGGGGACGTGAAGTGACCTGTGCCGTCTCGTCTGGAGCGAGAAGCAGGGCAGGCCGCGGGCTCTGTGGCAGGAGCCGCAGCTTCTGCTCACAGTGTCCAACCTCAGCATCCCCGGCCACCCACAGGACCTGTCTGGGCCCTGGCTCTCAGAAGGCATTGTGTTAGAAGGCGGCATGCCAGCTTTATGTCACAATAGCTCTGAAATAAGGATTAAGGAGAACAGTACACACCCATTCCTTCTCAAGACAGAATAAGGCTTAATTTTAGATTAAGCTATTGTTTACTACAGTAAAATCCATTTCCTGAGGGATAAAAGTCAAAATAATTAACATAAATCCAGAAGAAAAACAATGTCTTGACCCCTAACCCAGAAGGTGTCACCTGTTTCAGCCACTTAACCTCCATATCATTAGGCTAAATGAACGGTTAATGACCCATCCCAAACAAAATCACAGTTATAACTTTGGTTCAAATAAAACAGTCTATTTTTAACTGATTATACATTTATAGAGTACTTCTTAAGAACATGCGGTCTGTATCTTTAAGGAACTTTATCTCTTTGGAGGGAAATAAGACTAACAAAAAAGAAAATCTCAGCAAAGAGAAGTGATTGTAGTTTAATTACTGAGAGAGCCAGAGTGGTAAGCAACAGGCAAAACTTGACATCATATGGCATATTTGGGTTGGAAATCAGATTGCAATGTACTGAATTCAGTCTCTCAAAGGCCTAGCATTTTATCTCTTAGGAAAGCATGTTCCTAAAGCAGAGTCATTCAGAGAAGACTTTTTTGAATATTTAGGCATCACACTCGTGGTGCAAATAATTTCCAAGGTTGGAAAAAAGGGGGGTGGAGGGAAAGCGAGACCACTCATTTGTTGCCCTCACTGTGGTTGCCATCTTCATAAAGGCAGAAGCAAGTACCAGAAACCTCAGCAAATATGTTCTTCAAGTAGGGACTTTGATCCCAAGTATCATTTACAAGTGATAAGTCTCTACCTGATGGACTGACATCATAGGAACGTTTTGTATCTCTAAAGGAAGATGCATGGTCCTTGTTCAAAGATGTAAAACAGCAATGCAGGTATAAATACGCTTGCTTTTGCAGGTGGGCATTCTTTTGTGTTATACGCGTGTTGCAAACTTTGTCTAGTAAAGAACATGAATTATACTAAAGAAAAACCAACACGATCTCTTGATTATGCAGTCTTTGCATTTTCAAATAACTTTCCACTGATTTAAGTGTCTTTTTATTTCTATTTTTGTCAATTTTCTTAAAGAGACATCTCTATATTCTATGAGGAAATTTTCATAAGTGCTTTATTCTGGCTTCACAGATACTCTAGTGTCTTGCTGCTACTATAACAAATGACAAAAAATGTAGTGGCTTGAAACAACACAAGTTTATTATGCTACACTTTTGGAAGTCAGAAGACCAAAATCAGTCTCAAGAGGCTAGAATCACTGAATTAGAATATAGATATCTTAAAGGGTGGGGGGATATTCAGCCTAGCACAATGGGAACCACCAATCATTTATGAATGGGTCTTTTTCTTACAGAAGTTTGTTACATACCTTAGTAACAATTTTAATGTTAATTTTTTAGCATCAGCCTAAGTTGTTTAGCTGCTAAGTCGTGTCCAACTCTTCGCAACCCCATGGACTGCAGCCCGCCAGGCTTCTCTGTCCCTGGAGATTTCCAGGCGAGAACACTGGAGCGGGTTGCTATTTCCCACTCCAGGGAATTGTCCAAAAGCAGGACTCAAACCTGCATCTCTTGTGTCTGCTGCATTGTATGCAGATTCTTTACCACTAGCGCTATCTGCAAAGCCCCTACTCTAGCAGTAGCCATGGGCAGGGAAAAAGGGAAAG
This sequence comes from Neotragus pygmaeus, assembly GCA_006410875.1. Lineage (NCBI taxonomy): Eukaryota > Metazoa > Chordata > Mammalia > Artiodactyla > Bovidae > Neotragus > Neotragus pygmaeus. The sequence goes on from SJYV01007566.1 coordinate 22,751, forward strand.
GTGAAACAAAAGCAGATGAACAAAGGGGATCTAATTAAACTTAAAAGCTTTCCACACCAAAGGAAACTGTCACGAAAACAAAAACATGACATACAGAATGGTAGAAAATATTTGCAAATGATGTAACTGACAAGTGGTTAATATCCAAAATTCACAAATGGTTCATACAACTCAATATTTTAAAAAAAGTTATTCAATCAAAAATCAGGCAGAAGAGTTGAACATTTTAGCACACAAGACAGACAGATGGCCAACAGGCTCAAGAAAGACGCTCAACACTCTAATTCCTAGAGAATACGAGTCAAAACCACAGTGAGGCATCACTTCATACCCATCTCAGAATGTCAAAAAGTCTACGAATGGTAAGTGCTGGGGAGGATCTGGGGAAAGGGGAACCCCTCCTGCATTGCTGCTGGGAATGTAAGTCTATGCATCGCTGCAGAAATCACTATGGAGCTTATTAACAAGCTAAAAAGAATCACCACATTATCCAGCAGTTCAACTTCTAGGTTTATATCCAGAAAATACAGAAACACTAATTCAAAAAGATACATGCACCCCAGTGTTTATAGGGGCATTATTTATAATAGCTAAAATGTGGAAACCACCCAAGGGCCCGTCAACAGACAACTGGCTTAAGAAGATGTGGTGTGGGTGTGGTGTGTGCACGTGTATATTCACACATATACATGAATAGATACTGTGTGTATATATAGTTGTAGTATATATATGTATATATGTGGTATGTATATACATCTGTAGATGTAGATGTGTGTATATATGTACCTCTGTGTGTATATGTATGTATATGTGGCATATATATACATAGATGTAGTATATATATGTAGCTATTTGTATATATGTACCTGTGTATGTATATATTTGTATGTGTAGTATATAGAGAGATGTTGTATATGTATATATGCATGTGTAGTATATATATGTATATGTGGTGTGTGTATGTGTATATATACACATATACAAAAATACAGATGTACTATATATATGTACACATATAGATGTGGTTGTATATATAGATATGTGATTGTGTGTGTATATATATATATATACACACAATGAAATATTATCTAGCCACTTTCAGCAATGTGGATGGACCTAGGGAGTAGCATGGTTACTGAAATAAGTCAGAGAAAGACAAATACTGTAAGATCTCACATACAGAATCTTAAAAATAATACAAGTGAACCTAACACAAAACAGAAACTGACTCACAGAGATGGAAACCAAACTTACGGCCACCAAGGGTAAGGGAGGGGAGGAGGGCCACATCAGGCGTTTAGGAAAAACAGGAAGAGCTCTCTATTAAATTATGGGAAAAACAGGAAGAGCTATCCACGGTTGAATCTATGTCCATCCATAAACAGATAGGCAACAAGGATTGATTGTGTAGCACAGGAGTTATACCCAATATCTTACCCTATAATGGAATATCATCTGAAAAAAAAACAAACAAACCGAACCATTGTGTTGTATACCTGAAACTAAAACAACATTGTATATCAACTACACTTCAGTTTAAAAAAATACAGGAACAGGTACTGATGTCAGTTGAAGCTTGGGAATAAGGTAACTTGGAAATGGTTTTAATAAGATGCTTGGAGATAATTTGTGAATTTCATTTACTAGACTGCACCTGTTCCCTTTTCTGTAAAAACTGACAGTCTGTGGAAATCCCCAGCCTCTCCTATGGTGAACTATGCTCACCGGAGGTGGCAAGTTATTGAGAAGAGAAGAGACTATCACTAATAGTTTTATATTTTTAAAACAATAATTTCCTCTTGGTTCAGACGGAAGCAACATGCTGTGCAAAATTATATATCATGTAGAAACAGCTGAGAAGTCAACATATATCACTATCAATGCTGCTTCTATGAATGCAAAAAAATCACCATATCCAACAATAATTTTTACTTTAATAGACAGAAAAGGGGACACAAAAGGAAAACCAACTTATTCTTATAAATGGTTGGTTTAACACATAGTGAACAAACTGACGTATAAATTGGCTTTGATGAATGCTTGTGTTAAATGTGGTTATTTATTATGAGTTCCATTACATAAATTGGTTTCAAAATTATAACAAATGTTCTTTATTAATCTTACCTTCTCTGTGGCTAGAGAATGACTCAAGGCAATTATCTTTCACGGACTTCAGCGTCATTAGTGCTGATGTACTGAGGAGGCCAGACAAATTCTAATAATGCACAGACAAGAGAAACATGTCTTTTCTTTGCTTCTTACCTGAGAGGCATTTTTCTCAGTACAGTTTTCTTGGACTCTAGTGAAACCCCTCAAGTCATTAGATTCTGGTATTTTTGCAGTAACAGCAGCTGTAGATGTAAGAAATATCTTCCACATTATGCTCTTTATGGTATGGCATTTGAGATTTAAGCAGATGGCATAGATTCTGGTCTTAAGAAACTTAGAGTTTATCCATGATGGCACCAGTGTGCTCAGGCCCCGGTCGGCTACATGGGAGAGCTCGGAGCGTTTGCTCTGCAGTCCAGTGACAGATCACAGAGTTGTCTTACTGCCTTCCTCTTCAGCTTGGGATATATAAATAACCGGAAGACAGTAACCTCTGGGAAAGAAAAGAAGCTATTTCTTCCAAGATCTCTTTTATGGCCCAATACTCAACCAACACAGAAGCAAAGAGTTAAAGAGTCACCCCAGCAGATGACCTTGAGCCACCCTTTAGATGTCAGAGGCCATTTTTTCCTGTTATGAGCTTTTTCAGTTCCCTGATTATTTTTTTCCTCTCCCCTGTAGATATGTTCTTGCCTTTTCAGCCCTTCTTACATTCCTAAGAGAGGAAAAACCAGAAGGAAAGAAGAATACTTCATTCTGCTAGCTATGCATCTCTGACTGAAGACTGAAGGTGGGGTTCAGTGGTGCAGCTAAAGAGGCGCCTATAAGTCATGCTTATATGAAAGAGGATAACAAAAATAGGCAGGCAGACTCACAGAATGGAGAAGTCAGGGTCAGTTGGTATGCTCGCATTTTCCATTTTTGGATACATGGTGAGCGCCATATTGAATACACGTGTGAGCCCCCAAGCTAGGAGCCGGGTGCTGAAGGGTGAGGAGCAGAGGGGGAGAAGCCTACAGTAGCAGACACACTAACCGGCGGGCTGGCGCCTGCAAACGTGCAGTGTCATGATGCTACTCGTTCAAAATTGGTATGCGTGCTTGTGAAACTCGTGAGTTAGCATGAGCTGCAGCACTGAGAGGCGACCCAGCGAAGTGAACACACGCGGAGCTACCTGATGACTGTCTCTCTCTCCAGAGCGTGTCTGTGTCGGCTGCCGAGCGCTGGGCTGGGGGCGCTTCCGTATTGAGGTGCTGCCGGGTGTGTGGCCTCTTCTCCTAAATTCACTTCATGGTGCAAGGGGGTTGCATCAGCTGCAGATTTCACGCCTGTATCTGAGTCAGCAGATACGGAACAGGATGCCGAAGGGCGGGCTCCCTCGCACTTTAGAAATGTTTGCTGGAGGCGTTAGCCGTCGGAGAGGCCAGGAAATGGAGCCGTGGTGCCAGCTGCTCACCTGCCCAGCTGACAGCTGTGGGTTCTGGGACTGCTTAGGAAGCCACCGTAGAACGTCACAAAGGGCATCGCTCCTGCACCTGATAGTGGCATCAGCCACGGCAGGAAGGCCAAACAGTCCAGAAACTCATCCCTTTTCTCGAGCCCAGCAGGAACTGATCATTACCAGTTAACCCAGAACCTGACAGAAGCGCATCTAAGAAGAATTAGGACATCAGAACTTGCTTTCCTGGGAGAGAAGCTATCACAGGTAAGAATTCAACTTAATATTTTAATAACGCACTGAAGACCAGCTTTGGTCTGACAAAAGAATGTAACCCTGGGACACAAACACAGGAGAACTTACACCCATCTCAGGTTTATCTGCCAAGAAGCAGGTACTAACACAAAAGATCAGCAGCAACCCTAAAAAGGTCTTCCTTGTGTTGCAGCCTTGGAGCAGCGACAGCACTGGAAGGGAGCAGAGCCCTTTCTCCCCGTGTCTTCTGTGAAACAGAAGGTTTAAATCCCTGGAGGGAGGGAAGCAAAACCTGATGCCCTGAAACTGAAGGTGTCAGACGCTCAGTCCCGTCTGATTCTTTGCGACCCCGTGGACTGTAGCCCACCAGGCTCATCTGTCCAGCCGATTCTCCAAGCCAGAACACTGGAGTGGTTTGCCTTTTCCTTCTCCAGAGGATCTTCCTGACTCAGGAATCAAACTCAGGTCTCCCACATTGCAGGAGAATTTTTTATCTTCTGAGCCACCAAGGAACCCTATGATGCCGTTAGGGCACTGATTAAAAATCACTGATTCTGAGTTCAGTTCAGTTGCTCAGTCGTGTCCGACTCTTTGCGACCCCATGAATCGCAGCACGCCAGGCCTCCCTGTCCATCACCATCTCCC
>SJYV01007566.1:29679-59241 GCA_006410875.1 Neotragus pygmaeus
CCTCTCTTCTTTTCACAGCTATTTGTAAGGCCTCCCCAGACAGCCATTTTGCCTTTTTGCTTTTCTTTTCCATGGGGATGGTCTTGATCCCTGTCTCCTGTACAATGTCACGAACCTCATTCCATAGTTCATCAAGCACTCTATCTATCAGATCTAGGCCCTTAAATCTATTTCTCACTTCCACTGTATAATCATAAGGGATTTGATGTAGGTCATACCTGAATGGTCTAGCGGTTTTCCCTACTTTCTTCAGTTTAAGTCTGAATTTGGTAACAAGGACTCATTCTGAGAGAAAGGAGCAAAACCTTTTCCATCAAAATAAGGAGACCACGTCTACAGCTGGGAGTGGGGTAGAATCACCAAGAAAAACCTATGCCCGTGATTCAGGAACGCAGTGACTAGGAGACACGCACAGGACAAGAGAAAGTGTTGCCCCTTCTTCCAGGCTGATCAGCACCGAGTAACTGGTAACGGTGCCTGGCTGCTTGCAGAGGGGTCAGCACACGCAGAGCTCCCCCCGAGACACGGGACAAGGGAGGACTTGAGGGTGAAGATGGAGCTGATGGTGAAGAAAAGCCTCTGGTGAGCCGGCCCACATGCTAAGCAGAAGTGACACACGCTAACCAGCCCACACACTAAGCAGAAGTGACATCGATGATCTGAAGTCTATCTTATACTGAGTGGTCACAGCAACTACTCCAAACTCCAGTTAAATCCCTAACAGTTAAGACCCTACCACTCCCTCCACACAGACAGAGACACACACCACACTAAGCCCAGCAGAAGAGATGTGTCGATTTCCAGCCCTAAACATTTTTATTTTCTTAACCTCAGACTCTACTGTCCTCCACAAGAAGACAAAGGTTGCCTTGTCTTATTTTTCAATTGGCCATAACAGAGAAATGACTCTCTAAAGCAAAAATGATAACAATGCATTGTGTGTTTACAGAATACATAAAAGTAAAATATATGACAATAATAGCACAGAAAATGAAAGGAAGGAATTGACAATATACTGTTACAAAAGCTTTTTAATATTGTGGAGTGGTAATAAATTATTTGATGTATATTGTAAATTCTAGGGCAACCACCAAAATATTAAAAAGAGGTATAAGCATTAGCTAATTGTGATAAAATAGGAACATTAAAAAAATTAAAAACAAGGCAGAAAAAGAAGGAAAAAGAACAAAGAGTAGATGTAACAAAAAACAGCTTAATGGATAGTAGTCTTTAACCTGAACATATCACTAATTGCATTAAGTGTAAACTGTCTAAAAACACACCGGAGAAGGCAATGGCACCCCACCCCAGTACTCTTGCCTGGAAAATCCCATGGATGGAGGAGCCTGGTGGGCTGCCGTCCATGGGGTCAAGAAGATTCAGACACGACTGAGCGACTTCACTTTCACATTTCACTTTCATGCATTGGAGAGGGAAATGGCAACCCACTCCACTGTTCTTGCCTGGAGAATCCCAGGGGCAGCAGAGCCTGGTGGGCTGCTGTCTATGGGGTTGCACAGAGTTGGACATGACTGAAGTGACTTAGCAGTAGCAGCAGCAGTCTAAAAACATGAATTAAAAGTTAAAAAATTGTTACAACAGATTAAAATAGCAAGTTACAATTATATACTATCTATGGTAAATCAATTTTAGTTATAAAAACATAGGTTAAAAATAAAAGCAAAAATGGAGAAAAGATATTACCAAGTAAATATCAATCAAAAAAAAGCTAAAGTAGCTGTACTAACAGCAGCAGGAGCGCCTGGCCTCCTATCTCTGGATCTGCCCTGGTGTGTCTCAGTTTATAGCCTTTGGGAACTTGAATAGAATTTGTATCCTACTGTTGTGTGAAAACTGTATAAATCTTAATTACATCCAATTGGTTCACAATGCTTTTCAGATCTACTGTATTCTTCTACTTCTCTGTACACTCATGCTGTTAATTTCTGAGAGTTTGATACTGAAACTCCAAATAAAAATCTTAATTTATTGACTTAAATAATTGCCATATACAGTGAAACTATATGTAAATTTGTTCTGTAGTTTTCAAGTCTCCTGTGAGTGTATTCCAATATTTTCATAATTAAAAAATAAATAATATTTAAAATTTTTAAAAAATAGCTGAAAAAGAGCTATTACCCAGAACAAAGAGACATATAATGACAAAGAGGTCAATACTTCAAGAAGAACTGAATATTTATATGCCTAATAACAAAGCTACAAAATATATGAGGCAAAATCTGATGAAGCTGAAAGGAGAAAAAGACAAATCCAGAGCTATAGCTGAATACATCAGCACTTTTCTTTTTGCTAGAACAAGTGGACAGGAAGTCAGTGAGGATATAGGAGATCCAGAGAACACTACTAACCAACTTCACCTAGCTGATGTTTCTAGAGCATTCCTCCCAATTATAGCAGAATACACATTTTTTTTTTTGCAAGCACACATGGAACATTCCTCAAAATAGACCATGTTCTGCACTGCAAATTTTAAAAAGTGAAATTAGTCAAAGTATGTTCTTAACTACAAAACAGAATTAACTCGAAATCAACGAGAAAACTATCCAGAAAATCACAAGATATGTGGCGACTGAACAACTCACCTTTGAATATTAGATATCCCACTGTTATTGAAAGAGAGAAAACGTGATATCAGGGGCAACAAGCAGCCTTTTCTAGATATAGTCATAGAAACGCAGTAACTGACAGAGTGACTCCAAGTTAGATCGCTGAAACAAAAGTATTTAGTGCAATTGTTATGGGCTGAGTTTGTATCTCACAAATTCATATGTTGAAGTCATTTAATTTGGAGATGGGGTCTTTGGGAGGCAACTGGGTTTGGATGAGGTCATGAGTGTGGGGCCCACAGGATGGGCTTAAAAGGGGGGAAGGAAGACCTGAGCTCTCTCCCCGTTGAATGAGGACCCAGTGGGAAGGCCGCTGGAAGTAAGCCAGCCAGGAGGCAGGGTCTCACCGAGAACTGGGTCTGCTGCCGCTTCACTCTGGGACTTCCCAGCCTCCAGAATGGGAGGAATAAACGTCTGCTGTTTAAGCCCCCAGGTCTAGGTCCTTTGTTGAAGCAGCCTGGATTAACTAAGACGGAAGTTCATATTACTGAGATGGGGAGAACGGTCGCTTCGGTTTTGTTCAGTCCATCACACCATGGCCGTGTGTTCTTTAAAAAGGCACTGGACTTCTTCACTTGGTCTCGCTCTTTCTGCCTATTGGCTCATTTATCAAGACTGTGACTCCTCAGCGTATGCACCACCATAAACAAATGAGAAGGCAAGCCACAGAATGGGAGAGAAAATCTGCAAGTGATGTGATCAAAAAGGTGTGACTCTCCAAAATATGCAAACAGCGCATGCAGTTCTATGTCAGAAGAACCAAACTACTCGGTCAAAAAATGGGCAGAAGATGCAAACAGACATTTCTCCAAATACAGGCCAAAAAGCACATGGACAGATTCTCAACATCACTACTTACCAGAGAAATACAATGCGAGATCGCTTCCCACTGGTCAGAGAGGCCATCGTCAGAAAGGCTACAAGCAATGAATGCTTGAGAGGATGTGGAGGAAAGGGAGCCCTCTCACACTGTTTGTGGGAATATGAATGGTACAGCCACAGTGGAGAACGGGCGCTCAGCGTGCCGGCTCCCCGTGTTTCCGTCCTGCACCCACCAACACTTCGACACTTGCTTTCCTACTATGCCCCTGCCCAGGCTCCTCAACGTCCACCTCAGTAAGCCCCATGCTTCTGTGGTAAGTGCAGCACCATTTGCACCTTTCTCCTTGACTTAATGTTTAAATATCTTGATCAAGACATGTTCTTCCTCAGAAAAAAAAATTCCTTCTAATTACACCAAGGCAATAGATTTTACTTTGACCAAGAAAATACAGTATGTACAATATTCTTAACTATGCTTGAGCACATAGTTATAATTTTTTTCCAAAACCTCTAGCCAAAATAATTTCATTCTTATTTTTTAACCTAAGATCTGAACATTCTCCAGCACACCAGGTCTCTTTTCCAATTGACGCTATCACTTATTTGTTACTGAGTAATAGTTTTTGTTCCAGTTGGATGATAAGCTCTACAAAGATACGAATAGTCACATTTTTTCCTGCTCATTTTATTCCCAGTATCTCAATATACTCAATTATTCCCAGTATAATCCCTGGTATTCCCACATTGGTGCAGTAAGTATTGGTTTCATGAATGAATGAATGCAGGATCCATCCCACGGATGTTTCTCTTCATACACACACACACTTAATCATATGGGAATCTCAGACTTCTTTGCTAACAGACATGCCCCAGGCTTTCTCTAGCAGGATTTGAGGCAGTTATCATGGTTATCTCATCATATTCATCAGATATGCCCATGCTTATTAGCTTCAGGCATACTTGAAAGCTTTTGAACTGTGGTGATGGAGAAGACTCTTGAGAGTCGCTTGGACATCCAGGAAATCAAACCAGTCCATCCTAAAGGAAATCAATCCTGAATATTCATTGGAAGGACTGATGCTGAAGCTGAAGCTCCAATACTTTGATCACCTGATTCGAAGAACTGACTCATTTGAAAACACTCAGATGCTGGAAAAGATTGAGGCCAGGAGGAGAAGGGGACGACAGAGGGTGAGATGGTTGGATGGCATCACTGACTCCACGGACATGGGTTTGAGTAAGCTCCGGGAGCTGGTGATGGACAGGGAGGCCTGGCGTGCTGCAGTCCGTGGGGCTGCAGAGAGTCGGACGTGACTGAGTGATTGAACAACAAAATACTTACAGGCAATGCAGGAAGGGAAAAAAAAAGCCGTTCCCGCCAGGATTGCTTATGGCGAAACAGGGATAAAGAGAAGAAGCATCTAATGCTGCACATGCACGAGCTAGGAAACACACCCACAGTCCACAGCACCGTGCGTCGTGCGGCAGCGGTGCCGTGGAGACACCCGCTGCTCTCGCTCGCGGCGGAGGCAGTGAATGCCCGTGGCGTGTGCTGCAGTAGCGGGGCTGGGCAGGAGGGTGGCCGGGCCTCTGACGCTGTCGCCATGCACGTGACTGCCGCGTCTTCCTGAAGGCGACTTGCCAGCATCCAGAACCTCTGCTCTCGTCAAGGCCATGGCCCGTGTGCTACCACATTATTATCACCAAAGGACGTTGTTCCTGAAATACCGCATGATCAAAACACTGCCTTCTGAGAGGAATTCAGGGTCCAGCAGATTCGATGGAAGTTTGCTCATAACCAGCTTTTTGTATCCACAGAGTGAGTTTGTTTGCCCTGGGGGGTAGGGGTGAGGCACTCACAGGGAAGGTCTCAATGCTCCCTGAGCCATTTATTACCCATTTGTTTGGTCCTGTCCACTTCAACATTTGCCTTAGAAGCCAAAAAAAAAAAAAAAGACACTGGGGTGTAAAAAGAATGCAAGAGAGAGAACATCCAACATGTTGGATACAGCTCAGGATCTCTGTGTGAGATACATGATCTGGGGCAGGACTGCAACGCTAAGTCAAGGTTGGGCCATCCCCAGAGGGCAGGAATAAAGGGTCACTCTGCAAAGCATACGAGGTGGCAGGCTATGATGTCTTCCAAACCTTCTCAAGTGCAGGGCTCAGAGAAAACACTTTTAGCCAATCCTGCAGAAATGGCAATCCACTCCAGCACTCTTGCCTGAAAAATCCCATGGACAGAGGAGCCTGGTGGGCTGCAGTACATGGCATTGCAATGATTTGAACACAACTGAGCAACTTTCACTTTCGGTTTCTCCTGGAGAAGGATGACATCATGTAAACCCGAGAGTTCCCTTCTTACCTCCTGTTTAACAGAGATACAGCGGCCATGAAATGTGGGCAGTAGCCAGCAAAGCAAGGAAGAGACTCCGCAGGTTAAGACACAGAAGCTCCGCTGTCATCTTTTACTTCTTACTGTTTCCCCAAGGACAGCAGATGAGATTCTGCAGGTCAGTCCTTCTCTCACAGGATGCATCTTTCTCTGAAATATACAAATGTACCAGAGTCGTCAGTGGTTTTGGGGGTAGGATCATCTTAGCAGACACTTGTTCCGCACTGGATTTGGACAGGTCTGACCTGCTCTTTATCCTATTGGCATTTTGTTATGAATTTCATTGTGGCAATGGAAAGCATGAACCTGGATTTTCAGCAATGGCAGCTAATGGCCCATTTATGCCTAGTGTCACTCTTGGCTCCAGGAAAAACAGGGCAATCTTGATCCCTGACGGATATTAGCATTTTGAAAAGAGCCTGATTCTTGCCCAATCTATAGTACATCCAGTCCTTTGAAAGACTTATTTTAATGCAAGGTCATGTTTGTGTGCAATTGATGTTGAATTTTTATGGCAGCTGAGCTTCATTTCAGAATCCAATGCCATTGTTAAAACAAACTTCACTTTTATTTCAGCACAAAGTTTGCATCCAGAGTTACCAAGTGCCTTGAGTTTGTTTCCAAAGAGAGTGTTTTCAAATTCATTATCCTGTGACCAGGGACTCTTTGCTCAGTCACGTACTGGTCTGGTCTTTGATAGTGTTAAGAAAAACACGTGACTCATCAAACTTGATCTCACCCTCCTGCAGGTCTTGACAATCTTTTTTTTTTTTTTTTTTAATGTTCTTGATGTTAAACACTCTTCTGCTTTGAGACTTTTTTCCATCCTCTCCTTTACAGTTCTCTCCATCAAAATTAAGCTCACGCTACGCTTTGTCTTATTCAGCATGACAACAGCCACCCCAAATCACGGCCACCCTTGGATCCCTTGCTCGTCTTCACTGCATAGGCCATCCTCTGCTTTTGCCTGCCCCATCCATACGGTCCATGTACTACTTCAACTATTACTGCCTGGAAGTCCTGGCTCTCATTTTTACTTTCCCTTTGTTTACATAGTCTTCTCCCACTTTGTGTAAGATCCTCCTCCTATGAACGTAAAAGCCCAGTAGGGCAGTGAAGAAGGCTACCTGGATTTGCAGCTTGTGACTGAAAAATGTACTGACGCTTGCCCATATGTTCAGTGCATGGGGCCGGAAGACAATGGTCAAAGCCTGTCTCAGAGAAGGTTCCAAAAGTTAAATTTGTGATGGGCCGGGCAAAAATCCTTCAGAGCAAGGGAATTTGACCTAGAGGTCCAAGAAGATGCTGAGCAGTCAGAGTGTAAATGGGATAAGTTGAAAATTCGATCCAAAAAACGGGACCCCAAGGAGAATGAGCAGAGGGTGCGGGCCGCGGGGTGCGGCCGTGTTTTCATAAGCATATGGGAGGATGACTTCCTAACTCTTATGGATATTTTCATTGATTAATGAAGACCATCTGTAAAATGAGAGGCAGTGGAGTTTAGCCTACCCTTTCCACTTTAATAGTGAGATAAGTGAAATCACTTTGGACTGGTGCATTTAATCCAGATCTTAAATATTTAAGAAGGAGGAGGAGGATGAAGAAAAAGAGCATGGCTTTCCATGCCTTGCCCCCCTTCCCACCCCTAGGCTTAGGAGGAATCCTATGGCATACGGAAACAAGAAGTGTAATTAAAGGAGCGTTGCTCTAAGCTGTCCAGTCTCTCGTGATTCTTTGCTGTCTCTGTTTTGAACATGATTGTTGATTGATTTGCTGGTGACATCTCTGTTGTGCTGGCACGGGGATCGAGGAGAAAAGGAGAGGGTGTGAGACAGCGGAGAGAAAAGAGAACATGAAGCAGAAGGAGGAGACCACTGAAGACTCCTGAGACAGCTGAGACCCCGCAGCCTGATGGCTCTGTGCTAGACTTTTCTTTAAAGGTGGAGCAGGGCAGCCCATGACTTCTGATGGTGTACACGGGCTGTGTTCCGACTCTGAATAGACTGAGTATCTTTTCAGCGGGACCTTTTCACGACATTCTGAGGACATGTCTAACGATTCCTCAGATGCTTTGCTGCTTTCCAAACCACTCTTCTTCGGGGGCAGGGAGGCATATGTCTCATTCTCTGAAAAGCAGAACCAGATTGGTTTGTCCTCTGGCAGCTGTTGACACCTGTATGGTAACCCACCAGGCGATGCCGAAAGAGGCTCCCTCCCACCTGCTCCATCCCAGGGAAGTGCTGGGATGACAGAGGGCCTCCAGCTGACTGTGTGCTTGATCCGCAGACCTAAAGAGGGACTAAGCCAGATGCCCTTTCCTTCTGTACAGAGACATATTTGCCAGTCACCTTAATCTAAAAGTGAATAAAAAGAACTAGCAGTCATTTTCATATCCAGTATTCCATAGCCACTTAATTAAAATGGATATCCATCTAAATTATTTAAAGAAGGTAGCTCTTTGATCGTGAGTGCTTATTTCCAAAGCAGAACGCAGCCTCCTCCAGTCCTGGTTAGAGGCGATGCCCTGCACTAGCATGCACCTACGTACTCTGTCTGTCGTGTCACCAGCAAGCATGGTCTCATTGCTCTTACTTTTCTTGCTTAAAGAGATTGCTCCCACACAAGCAAACCCATCTCTCCCTTCCCAGCAAAGGCTAGTGGGTCTTGTTGCAGTCTGGAGGACTCCTGAGGCATACAAATGGTGATAATCACTTAGAAACAATACGGAAACCACTTCAGAATTCCCCAAGCATTCTAGAACTCTTTCTCATGCTAGTCTTTGCTGAAGACTGATTGTTTGAAATTTGACGTCACCCACTAATTTCGGAAACAGCTGCACGCCTCTGCTAGCTTTATTATTGTTGCTCAGTCGCTAAGTCATGTCCAGCTCTTTGTGACCCCATGGACTGCAACACTCCAGGCCTCCCTCTCCTTCACTAACCCCCTGAGTTTGCTCAAACTTGGATCCACTGAGTCCGTGATGCCATCCAACCATCTCATCCTCTCCGCCTCCTTCTCCTCCTGCTCCAATCTTTCCCATTACCAAGTTCTTTTCAAATGAGTTGGATCTTCACATCAGGTGGGTAAAGTGTTCGAGCTTCAGCATCAGTCTTCCAACGAATATTCAGGTTTGATTTCCTTTCAGGTGGACTGGTTGGATCTCCTTGCAGTCCAAGGGACTCTCAAGAGTCTTCACCAGCACCACAGTGTGAAAGCATCTGTTCTTCAGCGCTCAGCCTTCTTTATGATCCGCTCTCACAGCCATACGTGAGTACTGGAAAAACTGTGGCCCTGCCTGGCAGATCTTTGTCAGCAAAGCGATGTCTCTGTTTTGAACGTGCTGTCTAGTTTCGTCATAGCGTTCATCTGAGGAGCAGGCGTCTGCTTTCGTGGCTGCAGTCACCGCCTGCAGTGATTTCGGACCCCAAGGAAAGGAAGTCTGCCGGTGCTTCTACTGTCTCCCCTTTTATTTGCCATGAAGGGATGGGACTGGATGCCACGATCTTAGTTTTTTGAATGTTGGGTTTTAAGCCAGCTTTTTCACTCTCCTCTTTCACCCTCATCAAGGGGCTCTTTAATTCCTCTTTGTTTTCTGCCATTAGTGTGATATCATCTGCATATCTGATGTTGTTGATATTTTCCCCAGCAATCTTGATTCCAGCTTGTGATTCATCCAGCTCAGCATTTCTTGGGATATACTCTGCATATAAGTTAAATAAGCAGGGTGACGATATACAGCCTTGATGTACTCCTTTCCCAGTTTTGAACCAGTCTGTTGTTCCAGGTCCAGTTCTAACTGTTGTTTCTTGATCTGCATACAGGTCTCTCAGGAGACAGATAAGGTGGTCTGGTATTCCCACCTCTTGAAGAATGTTCCAGTTTTTTGTGATCCACGCAATCAAAGGCTCTCACGTAGTTAATGAAGCAGAAGTAGCTGTTTTTCTGGAATTTCCTTATTTTATCTATGATCCAATAGATATCAGCAACTTGGTCTCTGGTTCCTCTGCCTTTTCTAAATCCAGCTGGTATGTCTGGAAGTTCTAGGTTCACATACTGTTGGAGGCTAGCTTGAAGGATTTTGAGCAATAACTTGTTAGCTTGTGAAATTAGCACAGTTGTACGGAAGTGCTGGGAAAGATTGAAGGCAGGAGGTAAAGGGCAGGACAGAGGATGAGAAGGTTTGATGGTATCACCAACTCAGTGGCCATGAGTCTGGGAGTTGGTGATGGACAGGGAAGCTTGAAATGCTGCAGTCCATGGGGTTGCAGAGAGTCAGAAACAACTGAGTGACTGAACTGAATTTGAGCTTTCTTTGGTATTGCCCTTCTTTGGGATTGGAATGAAAACTGTCCTTTTCCAGTCCTGTGGCCACGGTTGAATCTTCCAAATTTGCTGACATATTGAGTGAAGCACTTTAAGAGCATCATCTTTTCAGGTTTTAAATAGCTCAGCTGGAATCCCATCACCTCCACTAGCTTTGTTCATACTAATAAGCTTTCTAAGGCCCACTTCCCACTCCAGCATGTCTGGCTCTAGGTGAGTGACCGCATCATCGTGGTTATCAGGCCATTAGTGCCTTTTCTATATGGTTCTTCTGTGTATTCTTGCCACCTCTTCTTAACCTCCCCTGGAAACGGGAATGGCAGACCACNTTCCCACTCTAGCATGTCTGGCTCTAGGTGAGTGACCGCATCATCGTGGTTATCAGGCCATTAGTGCCTTTTCTATATGGTTCTTCTGTGTATTCTTGCCACCTCTTCTTAACCTCCCCTGGAAACGGGAATGGCAGACCACTCCAGTGAACCCCAATGAACAGTATGAAGCAGAAGTGGATGTCTTTTTTTTTTCTTTCTAGAATTCCCTTGCTTTCTCTATGATCCAAAGAATGTTGGCAATTTGATCTCTGGTTCCTTTCTTGCTATTTAGGCACCATTGAAATTTGTAACTTCTTTCTGAAATAGCAGGTAAGTGGGCGGGGCACAACTTTCGAAAGAATGACATACCTCTAAGACACGACATAAACTAGTTAGAATCGAACGGCTCCAAGAGAGCAGACAAGTCAGTCCCAGCAGACCTGGTCCTCAGTCAGCAAGCTAAAGGAAGCACTCAGAGGTGCCATGGCAGTTCCAAGGCACTGTAAAAAGACCAAGAAGTAGGCAGTGGCTCCATTCCTGGAACTCTGCACCCCTTCCCCAAACTCGCTGGAATAATCCTTCCACTCGTTAGCCAATGAAGTTACCCAACCCATAAACACTTCAAAAGATTGAGGGCAGGAGGAAAAGGAGACAACAGAGGGCAAGATGGCTGGATGGCATCACTGACTCAGTGGCATGAGTTTGAGCAAGCTCTGGGAGGTGGTGAAGGACAGGAGGCCTGGCGTGCTGCAGTCCATGGGGTGGCAGAGAGTCAGACCCAGCTGGGCGACCAAGCAACAGCAGCGGCACTCACGGCAATACACGGCAGAAGCCACTACGAAACTGTAAAGGAATCAGCCTCCAATTAGAGCAAATTAATTAATTAAAAACATATTAAAAACAATAGAAGGCAACAAACAGCAAAAAAAAGCTAGCCACGCCACATTCACAGCCCCACTCGTCTCTGCAGTGGCCCACACTCTGACTGTGGAGGGGGCTTCTCTCTGAATCTGAATAAATCCTCTTCTTACCTTTCAATATGTCTCTCACTGAATTCTTTCTGTGATTGAGACATCAAGAAGCTGGGTTTCATTAGGTCCGGAAACCAGGTACGGTGGGTTTTGGCTGGGTTTGAGTATCAGCCATGTTAGAGTCCCAAATTAGATTTTGGATGGGTTTGAATCCTGGGACATGGGTTCAAGTCCAAATCTGAGGTAAATCCTAACAAATCATTATCTGAGGGTTTAAAAAGAGAAAAAAAGTTAAGACTGATTCAGACTTTTTTATTACTCCCTTACAATTACAAACACAGGAAGTTGTGAGAAGCAGGACTTTCTCTAGAAGCTCTTGAAATAGAATCCCATGGTGAGTCAAATTTCCTGAGATATTACTGAATTATGCAAAGGACTCAGAGAACAAGAAGTTTTTTGTCTCCTTTGCCTGCTTTTGTCTGGCTTTGATCTTCCACACACACACCACATCCACCTCCGAACCTAGAGATCAACAGTTCAGTTCAGGCGCTCAGTCGCGTCCGACCCTTTGCAACCCAGTGGACTGCGGCACGTCAGGCCTCCCTGTCCACCAGCTCCCAGAGCTTGCCGAGACGCATGCCCACCAAATCAGTGACGCCGTCCAGCCATCTCATCCTCGGTCGTCCCCTTCTCCTCCTGCCTTCAGTCTTGCCCAGCATCAAGGTATTTTCCAATGAGTCAGCTCTTCGCATCAGGTGGCCAAAGTACTGGAGCTTCAGCTCAGCATCAGTCCTTCCAGTGAATATTCAGGGCTGATCTCCTTCAGAATGGACTGGTTGGATCTCCTTGCAGTCCAAGGGAGTCTCAAGAGTCTTCTCCAACACCACAGTTCAAAAGCATCAATTCTTTGTTTCTCAACTTTCTTTTTTGTTGCTGTTTGTTTTATTTATTTTTTAAGTTTGTTTTTTATTGAAGAATAATTTTTTTTACCGAATTTTGTTGTTTTCTATAAATGTCCACATAAATCAGCCATAGGTATACCTATAACCCCTCCCTTTTGAACCTCCCTCTTATCTCCCTCTCCACCCTGGGGGTTGATACAGAGCCCCTGTTTGAGTTTCCTGAGCCATAGAGCAAATTCCCACTGACCATCTATTTTACACATGGTAATGTGAGTTTCCATGTTACTCTTTCGACACCTCTCACCCTCTCTTTCCCTCTCCCCACGTTCATAAGTCTATTTTCTATGTCTGTTTCTCCATTGCTGCCCTGTAATTAAATTCTTCAGTACCATTTTTGTAGATGTTGGCAATTTGATCTCTGCTTCCTCTGCCTTTTCTAAATCCAGATTGAACATCTGGAAGTTCACAGTTCACATACTGTTGAAGCCTGGCTTGGAGAATTTTGAGCATTACTTTACTAGCATGTGCTGCTGCTGCTGCTGCTGCTAAGTCACTTCAGTCATGCCCAACACTGTGCGACCCCATAGTTTGAGCATTCTTTGGCATTGCCTTTCTTTGGGATTGGAATGAAAAATGACCTTTTCCAGTCCTGTGGCCACTGCTGAGTTTTCCAAATTTGCTGACATATTGAGTGCAGTACTTTCACAGCATCATCTTTCAGGATTTGAAAGAGCTCAACTGGAATTCCATCATCTCCAATACCTTTGTTTATAGTGATGTTCCTAAGGCCCACTTGACCTCACATTGCAGTACGTCTGGTTCTGATCAAGTGATCACCCAATCTGTGGTTATCTGGGTCATGAAGATCTTTTTTGTATAGTTCTGTGTAGTCTTGCCACCTCTTCTTAATATCTTCTACTTCTGTTAGGTCCAGACCATTTCTGTCCTTTATTATGCCCATCTTTGCATGAAATGTTCCCTTGGTATCTCTAATTTTCTTGAAGAGATCTCTAGCCTTTTCCATTCTATTGTTTTCCTCTATTTCTTTGCATTGATCACTGAGGAAGGCTTTCTTATCTCTCCTTGCTATTCTTTGGAACTCTGCATTTCCTTTTCTCCTTTGCCTTTAGCTTCTCTTTTCTCAGCTATTTGTGAGGCCTCCTCAGGCAGCCATTTTGCCTTTTTGTGTTTCTTTTTCTTGGGGATGGTCCTGATCGCTGCCTCCCATGCAGTGCCATGAACCTCCGCCCATAGCTCTTCAGGCACTCTGTCTATCAGATCTAATCCTTGGGATCTATGTGTCACTTCCACTAGACAATTGTAAGAGATTTGACTTAGGTCATACCTGAATTGTCTAGTGGTTTTCCCTACTTTGTTCAATTTCAGTTTGAGTTTGCAATAAGGAATTCATGATCTGATCCACAGTCAACTCCCAGTCTTGTTTTTGGTGACTGTATAGAGCTTCTCCAACTTTAGCTCCAGAGAACATAATCAACCTGATTTCAGGATTGACCATGTGGTGATGTCTATATGTGGAGTCATCTATTGTGCTATTGGAAGAGGGTGTTTGTTATGACCCGAGCGTTCTCTTGGTAAACTTCTGTTAGCCTTTGCCCTGCTTCATTCTGTACTCCACAGTCAAATTTGCCTGGTACTCTGAGTGTCTTTTGACTTCCTATTTTTGCATTCCAGTCTCCTATGATGCAAAGGACATCTTTTTTGGGTGTTAGTTCTAGAAGGTTTTGTAGGTCTTCATAGAACCATTCAACTTCAGCTTCTTCAGCATTAGTGGTCAGGGCATAGACTTGTATTACTGTGATATTGAATGGTTTGCCTTGGAAATGAACAGAGATCATTCTGTCGTTTTTGAGGTTGCATCTAAGTACTGCATTCGGACTCTTTGTTGACCATGATGGCTACTCTATTTCTTCTGAGGAATTCCTGCCCACAGTAGTAGATATAATGGTCATCTGAGTTAAATTCACCCATTCCAGTCCATTTTAGTTTGCTGATTCCTAGAATATCGACATTCACTCTTGCCATCTCCTGTTTGACCCTTTCCAATTTGCCTTGATTCATGGACATGACATTACAGGTTCCTATGCAATATTGTTCCTTACAGCATCGGACCTTGCTTCTATCACCAGTCTCATCCACAACTGGGTATTGTTTCTGCTTTGGCTCCATCCCTTCATTCTTTTTGGAATTATTTCTCCACTCTTCTCAAGTAGCATATTAGGCATCTACAGACCTGGGGAGTTCATCATTCTGGTCATATCTTTTTGCCTTCTCATACTGTTCATGGGTTTCTGAAAGCAAGAATACTGAAGTCTGGTTTGCCATTCCTTTCTCCAGTGGACCATGTTTTGCCAGAACTCTCCACCATGACCCATCTTGGGTGGCCCTACACAGCATGGCTCATGGTTTCATTGAGTTAGGCAAGGCTGTGGTCCATGCGATCGATTTGATTAGTTTTCTGTGATTGCAGTTTATTCTGTCTGCCCTCTGAAGGATAAGGATAAAATCCTTAGGGAAGCTTCCTGATGGGAGAGACCGACTGTGGGGGAAACTGAGGGAAACTGTGGGGAAATGGTTCTTTACTTCTTCCCATCATTGTGCTAAGTTGTGTCCAACTCTTTGTGATCCTATGGACTTTAGCCCGCCAGGCTCTCTGTCCTGGGATTCTCCAGGCAAGAATACTGGAGTGGGTTGCCATGTCCTCCTCCAGGCGATTTTCCCATCCGGGGACTGAGCCTGCACCTCTCGTCTCCTGCATTGGCGGGGGGGCTCTTTACCACCAGCACCACCTGGCAAGCCCCCCTGCCTGCCATTACTCCTTGTCATGTGATAACAGCCTCCACCCTCTGAAACTAGGGAGTGACCATGAACCAGGCCAGAGAAACATCCTTCAGGACAGAATGGTCAGCACAGGACATGTTATCACCGTAAGGCAAATTGCAGTGCTCCCTGGGAATGTTTTAAATTGTAGTTGCCAGAGAAGTGCTCATTTCTTTCCAAACGTGCAGCTAAAAGAAAGTGAGCCAAGAATAGCAGAAAAGAATGTTCCTTCTGCTTAGATGAGCTGAAGATAAAAGAGCCACAAGTAGAGAAGAATATCATAATTGTAACTGAGATCCGAATTTCAGTTCTTTCAAAGGTCAGCTGCCCCCTCCTCTTTCCATAGTCCAATTCTATGAGCCAATACGATTCTCCTTTGTTTAAGAAGTTAATTTTTGCCACTTGCAACCAAAGTTCAGTTCAGTTAGGTTCAGTTCAGTCACTCAGTCATGTCTGACTTTTTGTGACCCCATAGATTGCAGCAAGCCGGAGTTCCCTGTTCATCACCAACTCCCAGAGCTTGCTTAAGCTCATGTTCATGGAGTTGGTGATGCCATCTCATCCTCTTTCATCCCCTTCTCCTGCCTTCAATCTTTCCCAGCATCAGGATCTTTTCTAATGACTCAGTTCTTCACAAAAGGTGACCAAAGTATTGGAGTTTCAGCTTCATCAGTCCTTCCAATGAACATTCAGGATTAATTTCCTTTAGGATGAACTCGTTGGATCTCCTTGCAGTCCAAGGGACTCTCAAAAGTCTTCTCCACAGTTCAAAAGCACCAATTCTTCGGTGCTCAGCTCTCTTTATAGCCCAACTCTCACATCCATAACGTGACTACTAGAAAAACCATAGCTTTGATGAGATGGACCTTTGTTGGCAAAGTAATGTCTCTGCTTTGTAATACACTGTCTAGGTTGGCTATAGCTTTTCTTCCAAAGAGCAAGCATCTTTTAATTTCATGACTGAAGTCAACATCTGCAGTGATTTTGGAGCCCCCTGAAATAAAGTATCTCACTGTTTCCATTGTTTCCCCATCTATTTCCCATGAAGTGATGGAACCAGATGCCATGATCTTAGTTTTCTGAATGTTGAATTTATGCAAACTTTTTTCACTCTCTTCTTTCACTCTCATGAAGAGGCTCTTTAGTTCTTCTTCACTTTCTGCCATAAGGGTGGTGTCATCTGCGTATCTGAGGTTATTGATATTTCTCCTGGCAATTTTGACTCCAGCTTGTGCTTCACCCAGCCCAGCATTTCTCATTATGTACTCTGCATTATAAGTTAAATAAGCAGGGTGACAATATATAGCCTTGACACACTCCTTTCCCAATTTGGAATCAGTCTGTTGTTCCATGTTCGGTTCTGACTGTTGCTTCTCAATCTGCATACAGATTTCTCAGGAGGCATCTCAGGTGGTCTGGTATTCCCATCTCTTTAAGAATTTTCTAGTTTGTTGTGATCTATGGAGTCAAAGGCTTCAGCATAGCCAATAAAGCAGAAATAGATGTTTTTTCTGGAGCTCTCATGCTTTTTCGATGGTCCAGTGTATGTTGGCAATTTGGTTTCTCTGCCTTTTCTAAATCCAGATGAACATGTGAAAATTCACGTGCTGTTGAAAGCTTGCTTGGAGAATTTTGAGCATTACTTTGCTAGTGTGTGAGATGAGTGCAATTGTGTGGTGGTTTGAGCATTCCTTGGCATTGCCTTTCTTTGGGATAGGAATGAAAACTGACCTTTTCCAGTCCTGTGGCCACTGCTGAGTTTTCCAAATTTGCTGGCATATTGAGTGCAGCACTTTCACAGCATCATCTTTCAGGATTTGAAACACCTGAGCTTTGCTGTCTTCTTTTCCTTCTGTACGTCTCTGTTCCATCTTAACCAATGTTTCCTACAATTTCTAAATAATCAACTCACACTTGGGTTCTGGTCTTAGAATTTACTTCTAGGAGAATACAACCTAAAATAAGACTTGAGTACCAGAGATAAATAATGTCTAGTCCAGAGAATGTGTTTTGAGTTTTTCAAGATAGACACTCTTGAACTTATACCCCATAATCAAGGTATTTTCAGAAGAAAAAGGGACAAGAAATTGTTTTATACCAGAAGTAAGCCCTTATTCCTGTGGTCAAATGACTTTTGACAAAGAATATCAAGACAATTTGGTTAAAAATGATCTTTCTAACAAGGGATACTTGGTCTACTGGATATCAACATGGGGAAGGACAGGAGAAAAGAAAATAAATTGTCTTCCTACCGTATACAGAAATGTATTCAACATGGGTCATGGAAGTATGTGGAAGAATGAAAACTATAAAAACTTTTAGAAGGGAACAAAATTGTAAATCTTTGAGATTTCAGGTTAAGAATTGGTTTCTTAAATATAGCACTAACATCATAAACAAAAAAATTAAAAAAGATGAATTAGACTTAATCAGAATTTTTAAAAAAGAAACTTGTGCTTTAAAGAACATTGTCAAGAAAGTGAAAAGACAGTCTACAGAATGGGAGAAAATATTTGCATATCATATATCTGATAAACTTTATTCAGAGTTTATAAATAATTTTTCAACCCCCAAATAAGATGATAAATAAACTATGTTTAAAAATGGGCAAAGGATTTCATAGCTATTTCTCCAAAACTATATACAAATGTCCAATAAGCACACAAAAAGATGCTCAAAATTGCAACCAATGTTCAGGGTAGCATTATTTTCCATTGTCAAGATACAGAAATGATCTAACTGCCCATCAATAGATGAATGGATAAAGAAGATGTGATACACACACACACAGAGGAATACCACTCAACCATAAGAAATAGTGAAATTTGCCATTTGCAATAAAGATATTATGTTAAGTGAAATGAGTCAGAGAAAGACAACCACTGAATGATATCACTTATATGTGGAATCTAAAGCTAAAAGAAACCAGTGAATCCAACAAAAAAGAAAGGGACCCATAGATACGAAGAAGAAAATAGTGGTTATTAATGGGGAGAGGGAGAGCAAGACGGGCACAAGAGCGATAGGGGGTTGAGATGTATAAACTGCTGTTTCTAAAATAAATATGCTGCAAGGACCTACTGCCTGACACAGGGAATATAGCCAACACTGTAACTATAAGTGGAGCATAACTTTCAAAAAGTATGACTCACTATGTCATACATCTGAAACATAATACGTACACCAACTATATCTCAATAAAATATTCCCCAAATTATTAGTCACCAGGGAACTGCGAATCAAAGCAGCAATGAGACACCACTTCAAGCCCAACAGTATGACTAAAATTAAGAAGATGAGCAATAAGTATGTTGATGAGGATGTGGAGAAATTAAACCCCTATTCATTGTTGGTAGAAATGTAAAATGGCTTGTCATTTTCCACCAAACTGAAACATAGTTATATGACCCCAGAATTCCATTTTCAGGTATCTACCTAAGAAAATTGTAAATGTATGTCCACGCAAAAGCTTGCACACGGTGTACACTAATGGCACATAGAACCATTATCCATAATATTTTAAAAAAGGAAACAACCTACACGTCTACCAACTGATAAGTAGGTAAACAAAATGTGACATAGGGAACGTTATTTGGTTATATGAAAGGAATAGAGTACTAATATCTGCCACGATATGGATAAACTTTGAAACACAGTACATGTAAGAATTTGGACACAAAATATACATCTTTTATGATGTGATTTATATGAATTGAGTCAGAAAGCACGTTAGTGGTTGTCAGGGACCAGGGGTAAGGCAAATGCGAGAGGCTGCTAGTGGGGTTTCTTGGTGGGGAGAAGAGAAGAAGATGTTTTGGACTTAGATAGTAGTATGGCTGCACAATTCTGTGAACAGACTCAAAACCACTGAACTGTGCAGTTTTAAAGTGGAGACTTTATTGTGTGTGAATCGTATATCAACAGGGTCGTTATCAAAAAATAACAACAACCAAAGAAGTTGTTTTGGGCTTTATAAATCCCAAAAGCAAATTTTAAAATAGAGTTTTTTCTGTTTTTTTTTTTTTTTAATTCATCGGTTTATTTTTTAACACAGCAAGTTCATAAGAGGAAAAATATTGTTGAGATAGAGCTCTGAGAATTTGGAAAGAAATTGTCTAGATAAATAATTAGCAGCTGATCAATTTTTTTTTTTTTAATGAGAGAAGCTGTATGAGTAGATTAAATTTCCTGCAGAGACCTCACAGTAATTCCAAAAGGAAAGAGGATCCTAGCTCTGCAGTCAGCCTACAGTGGGCTTTATAGACACAGCAGAGCCGCTGTCCAGCAACCTGCTTGCCCTCGAGGGGTGCCCCAGGCAGGGCGATCTGGGTGTGACATCCTCCCCGCGTTAGCCATCTGGATGCCCGGCAGACAAATGGCCGCTTCCGCCCTTTCCGCTCCATGTAAATTCCTCGCAGCGGGTAGACTCCGTCAAACGAGGGAAACTTCTTGGAAGAGAAACACGTAGAACTGCTCTGGCCTCCCTACCAGCAGCTCTGTGAATGGATGTACCTTGCGCCACGTTGTGCAAAACATGTGTTTTCTCTTTTTCGAGTAAAATCGGTCCGCGTGGCTTGTACTAAAGGGCCTGGTGCTTTCAGTCCGCTAAGGTTGGGCATCTGGGTCACGAGGGAGATGGAAGCTCTATCAGAGCAGCTCTCAGGCAGGATCGGCCTGGGCACGGCGGGCCATGCCCAGGAGATGGGATCGCAGGCAAGAGCCCAGTCCACTTCTGAGTCCGTCCCTGTTTCCTGCTGCTACCCGCGGGGGTAGGCCGCTCTCACCGGGAGGACCAGTTTCTTCCCTGACTCTCGGCTTGGCATGCTATCAGTCAAAAAGGAAGCGCGGTGACCCCTGCCTCTGGGCTAACGGGCCAGGCCTGAGGGAGGGGACAGAGGCCCGTGCTGACAAGCAGAAAATGGAAAGCTCCCCCTCGTTTTCATATGAGGAGGAATTGTGCCTTGCTAGCTCCTAGCCACCCCTCTGCAAGGGAAGACTGATTTACTCATTTTTTGCTTTTGCTGAGGTTGTGAGTCAGGAGTGAGTGCTCCTGTTCTGGCTTTGTCATCTCTTTTTATTTAATGCTCCATCAGCTGTCAGACAACAGAAACAAATCTACATATTACTGTATCAGGAAACTGGAGATTACGAATCGGGGAGGAGGCGATGCGGAATAAAATGAATTAGTTTAACCTATAACTGCACAAAGAAGCACACCGCTTGGAAACTGTGGCTTGGAAAATCCTAACTCCTTTAAAGAATGAATCTGAAATGAACTTTCCATGCTGCATACTGAATCTAGAACCAAGATTAGCCCATTATGACTACTTGATGAGATTGTATCTTAATCATATATATTCATCAAACCCAAAAATGTACATATGACCAAAGTTTCTGAGAAATACACTCTTAGAGTGTTTGGTTTTGTGTGAAACTGTTCCATCACAGCACAGCAGTGTCAACTGTATAGGCTGAGTTTCTGACATGACTGGCGTGCAGTTGCCGTGGTCAGGTTTCACTATGCTTTTAGCTGTATCCGTGATAGTGCTGGCGAGGGAGAATTTGGTGAAAGGACTGTTCCAGGGATGGGCTTCGGTAAATGACGGTAGAGACAGTCTGCCCTCGTGTTTTCCAAGCTGGTTTTAGCCTCCCTTTCTATAGAAGCCCTCCGCAATCATGAATGATTAATGAGCCCGGTTCTTCCTTGACTGAGCATAGTCCACGGCATGGCCTGCTGGCACAGAGAAGTCAGTCGGCTCTGGGCTCTCTTCAAGTTATTAGGAGCATCTCATCTGATCTTCTACCATATCCTCAAAGTGACCTTTCTTGTGACTTATATTTGAAACAACTTATGAAAACTGTTCCATTTGTCAAACTTCATTTCATTCAATTTTCTCCTAGTTGAAAATTGACACTAAAGATGTTTTGTCTTTCAGAGCATTTTCCTTTGTGAGTCAAAGGCCTGATGATGTATAATCCTTCCTGAAGGTTTTATGGCAGGGCTTCACAAAGCAAACATTTTCCTCCCTTATTTTATATCACCCTGACAAACAGAAATGCGGAGCCATTTAATTACAGAGCCTTCCTGACACATCCAGAGAGTCAGATGCTCTGGTGGCATCTAGCTGAAGGGGAAACATGTGCTGAATTCCCAGAGCTTCTTGTCAAGAGAATGACACCAAGAAAGCTAGTGAGTGATCTGGAGGGCCCTGTGCCGGAGTGCCCCCTGCGGCTCTGAGGCCACACCTCTGGCTCTGCGGCGACTCACCCCACGACGGTTCAGGGCGAGCAGACAGGAGGTGACAGGTAAAGAGGTGGGAAAAACAAAGGTCCAGCACAGGCCATGCGCCACGAGCCGGTCTGAGCGTCACAGAAACTTTCAGGCGGAGAGCTTGCACTCAATTCTCTAACTCACAAAAAGAAGCTGCCCAGACACAATTGAATAGCCCTCCCTCAAACTCCAAGGTGTGTGTGACAAATGGCCCCAGGCCCGTGCATGAATGCACAAAATTACTATATCCTGTACTGTTTCAAAGCTCCAACACATAATCAAAATGTGTCAGCTTACTTTTGTTTAATGCCCTTTCTTCCCTTTAGAATAGTTAATCCCTGTGATAATTTCCAGTCCATTTTTCAGCAGTAACTAATGTATGAAAGTCAGTCTTTTGAATAGTTTTTGTTTGCATGCTTTTAATTTTTCTTTTTTTCTTCTGTCAACCATACAGCAAAAGGAAAAAGAAAAAGAAATAGACCTCATATGAGGCAGGCACTGGAACTGAGCAATGGAAAACAGAGATAAGGCCACTGCCTTTAAGGAAATGACATTCAAGTTGAGAGCTGGGAAACAACATAAATAAGTAAAAAGAGAAGATTCTTTGGGGGTTGTAAGTGTTCTGAAGAAAACAGTTTACAGAATGATATGGAATGGTTATAGTGATGCTAGACGCCCCCAGGATGACCAGGGAAGTTCACTTCGAAGTGATGGTCTTTGATTTGATATGTGAAGGATGAAAATGGTGGAAGGAGGCAGCCATGAAGGATTTGGGTGAAGGATGTTGAGGAAAAAGGGGTACCATGTGCAAATGTCCCAAGGCAGAACTGAGAGGAGATGAGCTTCACAGAAGGAAAGGGCAGTGAGTCAAGAAGCAATGAATGAAGAACAGAATAGACAGATGGCACTGGGGGAATTTTCAGAGGTGAGATCAAATAATGCATTGTAGGCATTTATCTAGAAAGGGAAGAAGTAAAACTATCTTTACCTACAAACTCTGTGATCCTGTATGCATAATACTCTAAAGCATTCACCCTAAACTGACTATAGAGTCCATAACCAAACTCCAGAAGATATAGAACACAAGATGAGTGGATATTACATTTCTGTATACTAGGAAAAAACCCAAATGTTCAATTAAGAAAATTATGTTCAAAATCACATCAAAAGGATTTAAGTGCTTCTGAAAGTTTTTAACAAACAGTGTAAAACCTGTACATTGAAAGCTGTAAAATATTTCTGAAGGAAAATTTTAAAGATTTACAGAAATTGAGAAGCATACCATCTTAGAGAATAGGAAGAGCAAATATTTTAAGATTACATATACCCATGAAAGGCCAGTCTATAGATAGAGATTGTCCTGGGTTTTGGCAGACAAGCACCTTTGGCTTCCCTGGGGGCTCAGTAGGTAAAGAATCTGCCTGCAATGTGGGAGACCTGGGTTTGATCTGTGGATTGGGAAGATCTCCTGGAGGAGGCATGGCAACCCACTCCAGTGTTCTTGCCTGGAGAATCCCACAAACAGAGGAGCCTGAGGGACTGCGGTCCACGGGGTCACACAGAGTCAGACATGCCTGAGCAACTTTCACAGTACCGTACAGATACAGAAAGTTGCCTGGCGATCGTCTGCGGCTAATGGTATGAGCATAAATTGACTAAAAACATGCATGAGGGAAATTTTAAGGTGAGAAAAATGTTCTAAAACAGGATTATGTGCATAATTACAGTGCTATGTAAATTTACTCAAATTTGTCTAAGTGTACATTCATAATGGGCAAATTCTGTGACATGCCAATTTTACCTCTATGAAGCTGTTTTAAAAAAAAGTCACAATGGTTTTATTGCCTGAAGTTATAATTATAAGCTAAATGTTAAGCATTAATTATTTTCATCAATTTTAGTTGCATTTTCCAAGATTAAATCCCAATTAAACATTTTGTCTTTATTCACTGTGATGTTGATGCCCATGCTATATATGGGTTCACATCAAGTGGCCTTTTTCAGCACCAATTATCCTCAAATAATGAAGAAGTTTTATATGCACATATTACTTCATAGTGTGCTGTACCCATTAGAAATAGTTTAAAATACAAGTAACATAAAACCCAATTTTCAGCATTGTAAGACAAAATGGGCCTTTTTTGTTGGTTTGTTTCATGCAACAGGAAGTCTGGAAGAGGGTGGCTAGCAGGTTCAGAGGCTCAGCATGAAACCAGACCAGGCACTTGTCTCAGCTCCCAGCTCACCACGTGGATGTTTACAAGAGGAACACGCGGGGACAGAGAAGTACAAGAAGGAGAGAGAAACCTCCCCAGGTCACTGCACCGAACCTTCCCTTACGTTCCACTAATCAGATTCAGATGACTTAGCCACCTCTGGCTGCAGGAGGCTGAAGACGAGGATGCAGTTTCCCAGACTGAGATGCAGATGGAAACGGAGGAGAAGATTCAAAGCATGTCAGCTCAGGCAGCAGACAGCGAGGAGCACTGGTGCCATGTGGAGGCCGTCAGAATGCCCATTAACAGGACGAGAACCAGCTCTCAGGACAGAGGATGCGATCGGTAACTCAGGTAACAGATGAGTTAGGAAGAACCTTCTTTCGTATCTCCTCTGTCTTCAGAAACACAATTACTTTGGGAACAAGTGCCCCAGTGTTAGTATCAGTTGTCACTCAGTCGTGTCCGACTCTCTGCGACCCCATGAATCGCAGCACGCCAGGCCTCCCTGTCCATCACCATCTCTCGGCGTTCACTCAGACTCACGTCCATCGAGTCCGTGATGCCATCCAGCCATCTCATCCTCTGTTGTCCCCTTCTCCTCCTGCGCCCAATCCCTCCCAGCATCAGAGTCTTTTCCAATAAGTCAACTCTTCGCATGAGGTGGCCAAAGTACTGGAGTTTCAGCTATAGCATCAGTCCTTCCAAAGCACACCCCAGACTGATCTCCTTTAGAATGGACTGGTTGGATCTCCTTGCAGTCCAAGGGACTCTCAAGAGTCTTCTCCAACACCACAGTCCAAAAGCATCANACACACACACACACACACACACACACACACACACACACACCCTGAGATTCACGCACACACCCTGCTGCAGGCAATTGCTTGTGCAATGTACTTTCCCTTGGTCTGAAACTCTGCTCTTGTCAACTCCTCCCATGTAGCTTTCTCATCCCGTGTATACAGGGAATTGCAAACCTAACCGGCAGAGTAAAGGTAAAGCCAGGAAAAGAGATTCCATGATCACACCTTTGTGACTTGCTGGATCCAGGTTCCCCGACCAGGGATCAAACCCAAGCCTCCTGCAGTGAGAGCAAGGAGTACGAACCACTGGACCTCTGAGAATTCCCATGCCTAAAATCTTTTTTCTTATCTCTCTCTGCCCTCTAGATTACTGCACTATCCCATTGTGAGGACATTCTACTTACCTTTATTATGTACAAATCAGGAAGACACCTGAACTTTAAAAAAAGAAAAAGCTTAGTGCATGGTTTTGCCAGCTACTCGGAGTCCTCGCAAATGTGTCTTTGGGCAAATAGCTCCCAACTCTGTGCCTCTTTTCTATCTCGCAGAGAGGAACAGAAGTTGTCCTCAAAGCACCACGTGACTTTTTAAAAAGCTTTTTATTTTATATTGGTGTACAGCTGACTAGCGATGTTATGATTGTTTCCAGTGGACAGCAAAGGGACTCAGTCATACTCATACATGTATTCATTCTCCCCCCAAAACTCCTCCCCACCATCCAGGCTGCCACAGTGTGACTTTTCTGGGGGGAAGAAAAGAGCTCCTTAAATATGCATATACTGGTCATGGTTTTTTTTGTTGAGCCTGAGAGACAAGAAAGCAAGTGAATTTTAAATTGTCTTGAAGGTTATCTCAAATGTGGCTAGAGGCTGAAGTGTCGACTTGCCTCTCCCAAAGAAAGAGTTCTGAGCTGGCCACGTGAACTTCCTTGGGGAGAATTTCCAAAGGGGATGGGAAGGTGATTGGTAAGGACCCAACTGGCAGCTGATCCAGTGTGATAACATGACAGAAGCCTCCAAGTGTTTTATGAGCCAGGGATCAGCAGGCAGAGCCACCTCCTTCCTGGGCCAGGTGGGGCCCTCTGCCCTGTGGCTGCATCTGACCTCCTGGCTGCTTCTCCCAGTGGCATGCTGACCACGTGTAGAGCCCCTAGGTTGGGACCACAGACTGGGGCTAACCACCAGACAGATCTTACTGAGCTCATAATGTCAGCCTTTGCAATATTTTTCTTCTGAAATCAATTCCCAGATTGGAAGACTTCATATAAAATCCAGATCTCCATGTCTATGGAAAAATGCAAGATCTGGCATCACCAGGCTCACATTCTCCCACAGGAATAACCAGCCAGAGGTGAGCAGCTGCTGCGCCTTCCTGAGAGGACGTGCTGTTTCCAGACCCCACTGCTACTGCCCAGGCTCCAACAGGCTAAAGGTGGTTTCCCTGGTGGCTCAGTTGGTAAAGAATCCACCTGCAATGTAGGAGCTTACCTGCAATACAGGAGACCAAGGTTTGATCCCTGGGTTGGCAAGAGCTCCTGGAGAGGGAAATGGCAACCCACTCCAGTACTCTTGCTTGGGAAATCCCATGGACACAGGAGCCTGAGAGGCTTCAGTCAATGGGGTCACAAAAGAGTCAGATGTGACTGAGCAACTAAACCACCACCACCACCTCCTCCAGGCTGAAACCAGTGTCCACTCCCTTTCGTCACTAGTGAAAGGGAGTGGACCTTTCATTGATTTGTACCTGCTGGGCCCCTGAAGGCACCTGCAGGATCTTCTGTCCCCCAGATGCTTCAGGAGCCCCTTTTCCTCCTCCCTCACCCTGTTGATGTTGACATGTCCAGTATTTCAGTGCCCAAGACTGGGTTCTTTCTGCTTGTAAGTCGTACGTTGCCATCATCATGAAGAAATACCAGGCCACAGGCTAAGGAGCAGGCAAGGACCTGTTCTTCCCTTCCCAGATAATACACTCCCACTTCAGCAATAACCTTCCGGGAATCATGCCCGTGACTTTCCTTCTTTCTATTCCATTAGTGACTTTCAAAGTGGATGTTTCAGTCAGATAAAGGAAGCAGACTGCACTGTGTCAGACCTGTCTCTTATACACATCTTTANTTTGCCTTGATTCATGGACCTGACATTCCAGGTTCCTATGCAATATTGCTCTTTACAGCATTGTATCTTGCTTCTATCACCAGTCACATCCACAACTGGGTATTGTTTCTGCTTTGGCTCCATCCCTTCATTCTTTCTGGAGTTATTTCTCCACTGATCTCCAGTAGCATATTGGGCACCTACTGACCTGGGGGGTTCCTCTTTCAGTGTCCTATCTTTTTGCCTTTTCATACTGTTCATGGGGTTCTCAAGGCAAGAATACTGAAGTGGTTTGCCATTTCCTTCTCCAGTGGACCACATTCTGTCAGACCTCTCCACCATGACCTGTCCATCTTGGTTGGCCCCACACGGCATGGTTTAGTTTCATTGAGTTAGACAAGGCTGTGGTCTATGTGATCAGATTGACTAATTTTCTGTGATTATGGTTTCAGTGTGTCTGCCCTCTAATGCCCTCTCACAACAGCTACCATCTTACTTGGGTTTTTCTTATCTTGGACGAGGGGTATCTCCTCCCGGTCGCTACCTCTGGCCTCGGGCATGGGTTAGCTGCTCTCGGCCACACTTCTGCGTGGTCTGTCGCAGCTGGTGTAACACTTTAATTTTGTATATGAGGAATGTGCAGTCCAGAGAGGGACATGATTTACTGCAAGTGAAAGTGGAACGTTCGTTGCTCAGTCGTGTCTGACTCTTTGCAGCCCTGTGGACTGCAGCCCGCCAGGCTCCTCTCTCCATGGGGATTCTCCAGGAAAGAATACTGGAGTGGGTTGCACCCATAAAACCTAGCACAGCCTGAAGATGCACCCAGGTGTCTGGATCCCGGTTTGAGGTTCTCACTGTAACAGTACAGTAACTCTGTTCCTGTTAATCTCTGACTGCTTTCACCCTGCTTTTCACTCCTAAATAGTAAGGGAATGACTTTTTCTACCTTTTGTAGACAGACTCCCCTAGTTGCAGCCACGGTTTTGAGCACAAATATCCTCAGCAAGTGTTTAGCTGAGTCATCGTGTTATAAAGATAACAAGAATGCTCCATGTGTTCATGAAGTGTATGAAAGGTATAGTAGCTATTTTCAATTTTTATATGGAAATTTTCCATGATCTACTGGATGGTGTTCATGGAGAGAATTCAAGCCCAGGGGACATCAGGTATTGCTGAGAGCCCTGGAAGTCTCCTGATGCTCACAGTTGGAGAGACCCATTTGCAGAGCATCTCCTGTTTCTGGCCTGCCCTGCTGTTCTTATTCAGGGCAGCCTCAAGTTCAGAGCAAGGAAGCCACTCTGCTTTGGGAAAGAATGAAGTGAGTCACTCAGGCAAGTCAGCCTATGTACAATAAGCTGCCTTCATCTTTACAGTCCCTGTGATCTTGGTACAGCCACGCAACACGGCACCTGGAACAGAAGCGTGTTTCTGTCAAGTGATAGAGAACCAGTCTTGGAGTCTTTGAAAAGAAAGAACGAGCCAAGACCCAGGAGCCTGGCTTTAAACAATAGATGCGCTGGGAGAGCTGCCTACACTTGCAGATGAGTCTCACACCAGCTCGCAGGCCTACTGCATCAGTTTAGTGAGAGAGGAATCTGGTGGGTACAGTGTAGCTCAAGACTCAACACTTCAGCACCAAGCCAGCACACTTGAAACCCTGCAATTCAAGCGAGCTTCCTGTTTTTTATTCAGAATTCAACCTTTCACTGAAACACTCCCTAATAACAGTAATGATTTCATATGTTTCATGAGATAATTACTCAAATCTCATAGGTGTTGGAAACAATGTAACTGGTTTAAATTCAGAAACACCTGAGAGATACCAATATCCCATACCAATCATGCAATTTCTTTCTTGCTGTAAAGCATCACTGATCTGTAATTATATAATATCACTAATATCAACATTAAAAATGCCATCTCACACTAAAGACAAAAATACAAAGAAAGATCAGGCTCAAAGAAACAGAAGACAAAACAGTACCTCAGGCTAACAATTCACACTTCTATCTGCACACTAACTCAGTCACTGGAACTGGAATCATCAATTGTACAGAGAAGACTAAACATTTCATATATCATCGTGAACTGAGCACATTCTTCAAGGAGCTTCAGACTTAAAAACAGTAAAAAAAAAAAAAAAGGCATAGACAGAGACGACACACAGAATCCTTCTGAATGTCAGGGCAGAGCTTGCTTTAATTGGGGGGTAATGAAATAGTTCTTGAACATATTAGATTCCATGTTATGTAAATGCTATTTATGCCAAAGCCTTTGACTGCGTACATCATGATAAACTGTGGAAAATTCTCAAAGAGATGGGAATACCAGACCACCTGAACTGCCTCTTGAGAAATCTGTATGCAGGTCAGGAAGCAACAGCTAGAACTGGACATGGAACAACAGACTGGTTCCAAATAGGAAAAGGAGTACATCAAGGCTGTATATTGTCACCATGCTTATTTAACTTACATGAAGAGTACATCATGAGAAATGCTGGACTGAATGAAGCACAAGCTGGAATCAAGATTGCCGGGAGAAATATCAGTCACCTCAGATATGCAGATGACAGCACTCGTATGGCAGAAAGTGCAGAGGAGCTAAAGAGCCTCTTGATGAAAGTGAAAGAGGAGAGTGAAAAAGGTGGCTTAAAGCTCAACATTCAGAAAACAAAGATCATGTCATCTGGCCCCATTACTTCATGGCAAATAGATGTGGGAACAATGGAAACAGTGGCTGACTTTATTTTGGGGGGTTCCAACATCACTGCAATTGATGACTGCAATTAAATGAAATTAAAAGATGCTTACTCCTTGGTAAAAAAGCTATGACCAACCTACACAGCATATTAAAAAGTAGAGGCATTACTTTGCCAACAAAGGTCCATCTCATCAAGGCTATGGTTTTTCCAGTAGTCATGTATGGATGTGAGAGTTGGACTATAAAGAAAGCTGAGCACTGAAGAATTGATGCTTTTGAACTGT
>SJYV01007566.1:63320-85202 GCA_006410875.1 Neotragus pygmaeus
TGGCTGGATGGCATCACTGACTCAATGGACATGAGTTTGAGTAAGCTCCAGGAGTTGGTGATGGACACGGAGGCCTGGCAAGCTGCAGTCCCTGAGGTCACAAAGAGTCAAACATGACTGAGCGCCTGAACTGAACTCAGTGTAAATGACCCACTGATAGAATCCTATAATCATAACTAAAGCCATAAGTTAAGTGTAAAAGTATGAATTCCCAGGGGGCACTCTCAAGCCTTCGGGGCACACTAAAAAGCTGCTGTCTTGGTTTATCCCTTGGCTCAGAAAGTTATTCAGAAAGTTATTCCCGGGAATAGTTACCGCCACCTCCTGAGCACTTCTGGGTGACCACCCAGGGCCCCCCTCCAGTCTTCCCACTTGAGAACCGCCCTTCCCTTCTTACGCTGGTCTTCATGGACAGAGAAAGCCCGGCTGCGCTGTCAGCTCCGCGGGCCACTCACGGACTCGACTGCCATTGCTACCGCTCTCCCCCTCACTCCTCAGACTCGAGGAGATGCTGCGACATCTGCTGTCCTGCCTGCCTAGACCCCTTCTCTCTCTTACACTGGTGATGACCCTGCGAAGCTTTGAGGAACTTGCTCTCCCCTATTTTCTGTGGCCACGATGGAAATGCCCATGAGTATATTTCTCCTCTGTTGGTAAAGAATCGCAGGACGGTGATTGGCACGCTGGTAGGATTATCTCCCGATGTTTTATGCGTGGTACCAGAAAGGAGATGCTTGAATTCTCTTTTCCACTGGATCACGAACTGTGAATGCACGTTGCCAGAGCTGGGCAGCCTGACCACACCAGTGTTTGGCCACATCGAGTGTCTGGGATGACATGGGGCAGCTGGACGTTTCATGCACAACCGATGATAAATGGTAAAACTTCTTTGGAAAATATTTTTCAGGTTTTTTTTTTAAGTGAAACATATGCCTACAATATGACGCTGACATTTCATTCCTGAGCATTTATTCAAGAGAAATAAAAGCCTGTGTGCATGTAAAAATTTGTACACAAATATTCATAATATCTTTATTGGTAATAGCCTAAAACTAGAAACAATCCAAACATCCACAAAATGTTGAATGGATGAATTGTGATACATACCCAAACACAGAGACACACAGAAACAGTGAATTATTTACTACTCACCCATTGAAAGGCCTATTAATATACAAATGGATAAATCTGAAATATTTATGCTGAGTAAGAGAAGGCAGATATAAAACAGTCATTGTGTGACATTTTCGCCAGTTCTAGAAAACTTCAATTATACATTCCATGCCAATAAACAGCCAATCTGCCTGTGATGAAAGTCAAACTAGGCTGGAGAAGCAGGTCTGTAGCGAGTTGTGCCAGTGACAGATAAGGGGGGTCAGTAGCAGGGGGGCTGCGCCATCCACCTGCCTGAGAGGCGAAGGGGCTGGACCTCTCAACCCCTCCTGGAGAACGGCAGGGCCGCCCGATGCCTTAAAAGCACAGTAGCGGAGACCAAGGCGCTGCAGGCGGGATTACAGTTTCTTCTGAGGAAGTTAGTCCCTGCAAACTGACCAACGCAACCTCTAGCGCCCTAAGGAAGGTTAGGAAGCAGGGAGCCCACACGCTCGGGGCCAGTCAGGCAGGGGGGGTGTCACAAGTTTTGAGACTTCTTTCTTTCACTTTGCTTTCACTTTGGCCTAAAAATCCAGGTTCCTTCATGTTCCTTCACTAACAAGTGAGTGCCTTAATGGGTATTTGATCACTTGCTGTGAACCTGAAGTAATTTCTTGTAGAAGAACAACAAAAATCACACTCACACCTCCGAGAGAGCNAAACCAGTCAATCCTAAAGGAAATCAACCCTGAATATTCATTGGAAGGACTGATGCTGAAGCTGATGCTCTAATCCTTTGGCCACCTGATGCAAAGAGCTGACTCACTGGAAAAGACCCTTTCCCTGCTGGGAAAGATTGAGGGCAGGAGAAAGGGTGACAGGATGAGGTAGTTGGATGGCATGTTTGACTCAGTGAATATGAGTTTGCGCAAACTCTAGGAGATGGTAAAAATCAGAGAAGCCTGGCATGCTCAGTCTATGGGGTCGCAGAGTTGGACACGATTGAGCGACTAAACAAAAACAAGTGTTCATGGGATTCTCAAGGCAAGAATACTGAAGTTGTTTGCCATTCCCTCCTCCACTGTCTGAATGTTAGGGAAGAGTTAATAATTCTTACCTAATTTCCTACCAGTATCCTTACTTTCCTACCAGGGAAGTCTGTATGCTTCTATTAGGACTAACCAAAAGAGAAAGCACAATTGGGATTTGAGGATAAAGTTGAGGGAGGGAGAGAGTGGAATCTTGAAAAGATGCAGAAGCAAGTATTTCTGAGCAGTTGGGGCTTGTTTGTTGCATCTTATTTAAGGAGTCACCTATTTTATCTGAATCTCCAGCTGTGCTTTAGAATGTTAGCAGGGTCTAACTCCAAGCCAATCGTTCTGTAAAGTTATAGCTTAGTTTGGTTTGGAGAAAATTTGCTTCATGTTTGCCATCCCCTTTGCTCTACAGCTGCTACTTTCTACTCCTGATACTTCTTTCTATTGGCAATGTTTTCTGGAGCCATGCATTCTTTGCATGAGTTATTCCACAGCCCTCTTCTAAGACTATGGTTGAACTCCATTTTAGGAATAAATACGTAGTTATGTTCCAAATTTAGTGCATTTTGACTTCAGGAAGACCCTTTTAGGATCAAATTAGAACAAAATTGTTATATTTGGCCATAATGGAATAGAAGTCCCACTGTGGCTTCCAGCCTTATAAGTCTCCCCAAAATAGATCTTAGTAAGATCACTAAAGATTTCTGTATCAGCAAATCTAATAGATTTATTTAAAAATGTTTCTGTCCTAATTGTTGACAGTTTTTTTTCTTGGAAAACATTCTTTACTTGATTTTATTCTTTCTACCACTCCTTCCCCCCTTGGCAGGCTTTTCTGGGTGATTAAATGTTACTATGCCCTCTTAACCACCCTATTCTCTCTCCAGTTTATCCCTTCTGTATCCTTCACTTACTACAAACTTTATTAGTCTAATCTATCCACCTGGCCTCCTTCCAATCTACTCCCCATGTTCCTGAAAAACTCAAAAGTAGATGTCAGTATAAACATAGCATATTCTCAAATAGGAAATCTCAGCATCATAAAGCATTGATTCTCCCATGTGTGTGTTAGTCACTCAGTCGTATCTGACTCTTTGCCACCCCATGGGCTGTAGCTGGTGGAATTCTCCAAACAAGAATACTGGAATGGGTTGCCATTTCCTCCTCCAGGGGATCTCCCTGACCCAGGGATTAGAACCCCAGTTCCCTGCATTCCAGGCAGATTCTTTCCCCTCTGAGCCACGAGGGAAGCTGATTCTCCCATGCTAATTTACAGATTAAAGTGGTTTCAGTGAAAATACTTGAAACACTAGTCATAAAGTGCATACTGAACCCTGAATAACATTGAAGAAGAAGAGCAATGAAAAGGGGATTAGGCTCTTTTTCGTGGCGCCTCGGAGGCTGTCGGCCGCCTCAGAATGAAGCTGAACATCTCTTTCCCGGCCACTGGCTGCCAGAAGCTCATTGAAGTGGACGATGAACGAAAACTTTGTACCTTCTACGAGAAGCGTATGGCCACAGAAGTTGCTGCTGATGCTCTGGGTGAAGAATGGAAGGGTTATGTGGTCCGAATCAGTGGCGGGAACGCTAAGTAGGGTTTCCCCGTGAAGCAGGATGTCTTGACCCATGGCCGAGTTCACCTGCTTCTGAGTAAGGGGTATTCCTGTTACAGACCAAGGAGGACTGGAGAGAGAAAGCGCAAATCTGTATGGGGCTGCATTGGGGGATGCCAATCTGAGTGTTCTCAATTTGGTCATTGTGAAAAAGGGGGAGAAGGATATTCCTGGACTCACTGATACTACAGTGCCTCATCGCCTGGGTGCCAAAAGAGCTAGCAGAATCCGCAAACTTTTCAATCTCTAAATAAGATGATGTCCGCCAATATGTTGTGTGAAAGACCCTAAACAAAGACGGTAAAAAACCTAGGACTAAAGCACCCAAGATTCAGCATCTCGTGACTCCACGAGTTCTGCAACACAAACGCCGGCATATTGCTCTGAAGAAAAATGTACTAAGTGTACTAAGAAAAATAAAGAAGAGGCTGCAGAATATGCTAAACTTTTGGCCAAGAGAATGAAGGAGGCCAAAGAAAAATGGCAGGAACAGATTGCCAAGAGACGGAGGCTGTCCTCTCTGAGAGCTTCTACCTCTAAGTCTGAGTCCAATCAAAAATGAGATGTTCTNGGTGAAAAGCAAAGGAGAAAATGAAAGATATAAGCATCTGAATGCAGAGTTCCAAAGAATAGCAAGAAGAAGAGATAAGAAAGCACCTACAATAATGTCTCTAATTCACCATCAGTTCAGTTCAGGCACTCAGGCATGTCCGACTCTTTGCGACCCCGTGGGCCACAGCACGCCAGGCCTCCCTGTCCATCACCAACTCCTGGAGTTCACCCACACTCATGTCCATTGAGTTGGTGATGCCATTCAACCATCTCATCCTCTGTTAAGCCCTTCTCTTCCCACCCTCAATCTTTCCCAGCATCAAGGTCTTTTCAAATGAGTCAGCTCTTCGCATGAGGTGGCCAAAGTATTGGAATTTCAGCTTCAACATCAGTCGTTCTGATGAACACTCAGGATTGATCTCCTTTAGAATGGACTAACTATAGAATTCATAAATAAATCAAAAGCNTCTTTTCAAATGAGTCAGCTCTTCGCATGAGGTGGCCAAAGTATTGGAATTTCAGCTTCAACATCAGTCGTTCTGATGAACACTCAGGATTGATCTCCTTTAGAATGGACTAACTATAGAATTCATAAATAAATCAAAAGCACAAAGAAGACTGAATCCCAACTGCATTAATCATTACCTGGAAGTCCACTTGATATAGAAATAGCATTTACTTCTTTGCAGCCTCCTATTAAGCAGCAGCTGGTGGTGCAGAGGTTAAGGCATCTGTCTGCAACGTGGGAGACCTGGGTTCGATCCCTGGGTCAGGAAGATCACCTGGAGAAGGAAATGGCAACCCATTCCAGTATTCTTGCCTGGAGAATCCCATGGACAGAGGATCTTGGTGGGTTACTGTCCATGGGTCGCAAAGAGTCGGACACGATTGAACGACTTCACTTTCATTTTCATGTAGAATGATTGCTCCTGATACCCAGTGCAAACCACTAATGACACTTAACAGATAATCCAAAATCAAATATTTTAATGCATGCCCTTAGACTGCTGTAACATGTGCTAAGTCACTCCAGTCATGCTCAACTCTTTGAGACCCCATGGACCCTAGCCCACTAGACTCCTCTGTCAATGGGATTCTCCAGGTAAGAATACAGGAATGGGTAGCCATTCCCTTTCTCCAGGAGATCTTCCCAACAGAGATTGAACCTGCGTTTCCTACATCGCAGACAGATTCCTTACAGTCTTAACCACCAGGGAAGCCCAGGCTGACCCACTGCTTTTCATCAATTGCAAGTACTGGCTTATCGCAATTAAATATCAGAGCTGAAAGAGATCTTTTGTATGTTGTTTGTTTTAGCTGCTAATCACGTCCAGTCATGTCTTTTGCAACATACGGACTATAGCCCTCTGTCCTTGGGATTTCCCAAGCAAGAACATGGGAGTTGTTTGCCATTTCCTTCTGCAGAGGATCTTCCCAACCCAGGGATCGAGCCCACATTTTCTGCTTGGCAGGCAGACTCTTTACCACTGAGCTACTTGAGAAAGAGATCTTAGGTATACATACTTGAAATGTGACATTAACAGCAACAAAAATGACATTAGGCAGCATTTACTGGGTGCACACCATGATCCAGTCACTGTACTAAGTGCTGTATACGGATCATCATATTTAGTTCTCATTTCAACTTTGCAAAGTAGATATTAATGTTATAATCATTTACAGATGAGAAAATCAATTTAGTAAGTTGTCCATGGCCACATACCTAGGAAAAACACAGCTGGTGTACACACAGCCCTCAGTTTGCAAACCCATCCTTCCACGCAGACAACAGCCATCGTATCCATTTTCTGAGCCAAAGTGTGGCCTCCCAACTTTTAAAAGTACCATGCTCCAGACTGGACCTGCCAACAGAGTGGTATTGGTACCAGGAGAAATCCTTGCCCATTCTATTCTTAGAGACGATCTGTTCCAAGTTGCACAGATAAAGAAATAAATGTCCGACCAAGTTAAGTAATTTTTCTGAGGTCACATAGTGTCAGGAGAGAACCCCGTGAGTCACTCTGCTCTTTACAAAGCTCCACAAGAAGTCATCCGGGAATGGTAACATTAGAGCAAGAGCATTGATTTGGGGTTAGCAAGAGTCACACTCACTGTGCAAAGGTGACTCTGGCCTGGTGCAGTGCGCTGCTCTGCTGAAGACGCCTCGAGTCCTCCTAACCACTACTGCGGAGCTCTCTGGCTCAAGCGACTTTGTCTTGTTTCATTGGTGCACAGGAAAATAGCACCACCGAGTAAAGTACATAAATATTTACTGAACCCTACATGCCCAGCGCCCTACTAGGTGGTGGTATGAGCTCGAATGAAAGCAGGTGAGATGAAAATTGGTCCCTGATCTCCTGCAAGGCAAAGCAGAATGGTTTTCTCCTGCCAAGCAGAGAAGATAAATGCAGCGAATAGGAAGTGGGGATATTATCCTTCCAGGAACTGGTAATGGCCTTCAGACACACAGGCAGCTGTGCATAAGCTTTGCAGATGAATCGCTTAAAAACTACTTCGGGTGTATCTTCTTTTGTTCCTTTATTTTCTATTCTCCTGTTACCTTTTGGAAATCATTAAGAGAAAAGAGCAAATCAAAGTGGGTAGGCTCTATTTGAGTTCAGTTTCACAGTCAGCAAGATGAGCAGGAATGCATTTAGGGTGGAGCTTGTGAGGTACAGCAGGCGACCTCTGCTTTTTCTCCCCTGGAATCTTCGTGGCAGCCCACGCCTACCTGCCAGGGCCTGAAGACGAGACTCCTGAGGGATTCTAGAAGCTGATCTGCAACAGCTGCTGACTCTACAATGGCAAAGGAGAATTAAATATCTGCTAAAGCTCCAAAGACCAGGAAGATTTTTCTGCTGACCTCATGCTTTATCTCCAAAATTAACTGTAAAGAAAAATCTTGGCTTCATTTACTGGATCCTTAACAATTANTGAGGGATTCTAGAAGCTGATCTGCAACAGCTGCTGACTCTACAATGGCAAAGGAGAATTAAATATCTGCTAAAGCTCCAAAGACCAGGAAGATTTTTCTGCTGACCTCATGCTTTATCTCCAAAATTAACTGTAAAGAAAAATCTTGGCTTCATTTACTGGATCCTTAACAATTATTTGTTGGATGAATGTATAGATCAGTTGTGCCTTCATGGGAGCCACCATTAAACCAAAAAGTGCATGAAGTGTGTCTAAACTCTACAGAGGTTTTTTTTGTAAACAATTTCCTCTGAAGCAAATGGCCACACTGCTGTAGAGCACCAGCTTAAAATAAATCTTCATCGAAGCTGATTTCCCTATTCTCTTATAACAGAGGGGAGTAAAATGAAGCCTGAAAAAAATGTTGTAACTCTCTGACTCCAATGAGAGAAGAGGAAGCCCAGATTGCCTCTTTTTTTAATTTTTTAAAACTGAATAGACTTGTTTTTCAAATTTATAGCAAGTTGCCAAGTTTAACAGAATGGCTTCTTGCCTTATCCCTGCCAAGGTTTCTAACCCACAGCAGTGTGAGTTACAAGGCAGACAGGAAGAGGACAAAACTGATTATCATTCCTTTGTAACTTGGAAAACTGAAACTCAAAGACAGAATAGTGATTTTCAGACTGGGAGTTTTGTGCTGGCTGTCGTGACCACCAGTGTCTTCTTAAGCCTGAGACCTTTTATTCATTCATTCAACAAGCATTTTCTGAACAGCTATCATGGGCCAGGCATTGCATTAGGCTCTCAAGGATGCAGAGATGAATACTTCATGGCATTTGGCCTTGAGGAGTTCGAAATCTGGTAAAGAGAAGGACCTAAAAGTGACTAATTACAACACATTGTGATAAACACACTGAAGAAATATACTCTTCTAACACAGGATGCTTTTGGAACATAGATTAAAAAGCTGCAAATTCTGCACACTGAGCATATTTGTTTTTGAATATGGTAGAGGGCTTTGGAATCTTTCATAAGAAAAACACTTCTGTATCAAAACTGTCGGTTTAATTAGGAGTGATTATTAATAATTAGGAATAACCTGGATACCTCAGCAGTTGTCAGGTTAATATTAGTGACTTGTACTGGTGACTAAATACCTCGCTCAGGGTTAAGCTCCTCCATTTTGCCCATGAGGAAGTTGAGGCTGAGAATTTAATAAGGCCTTATTTATAAACAAATTGTCTTTACATTAAATTTCTTCAGGGGAACTCAAGACTTTCAAACTTTGAAAACGTACAAAGGGATTAATTTCTCAAATGGTCATGGAAAAAGAGAGCTAAGACAAGGGCTTCTCTGGTGGTGCACAGGTTAAAAGTGTCTGCCTGCAATGTGGGAGACCTGGGTTCGGTCCCTGGGTCGGGAAGATCCCCTGGAGAAGGAAATGGCACCCCACTCCAGTATTCTTGCCTGGAGAATCCCAGGGATGGGGGAGCCTGGTGGGCTATAGTCCACGGGTCGCAAAGAGTCGGACACGACTGAGCGACTTCACTTTCCAGACAAACCAGAGAGGGGCAGAGAGGGCCGCTGCCCACCAGAGAGCGTGCAGTCTGCGGGCAGGGTCTGCAGTTACCGTCGGCCGAGGCCAGCTGCGCGGCGAGTGCGGGAAGACCCGGGGCTCCCCGTCCCCGCTGCCTCTCCGGACCCGGCCTCAGGAGGAGCCGGCAGGAACGGGGAATGAAGCGGAAGGGGCGCCGGATTCCGCCCGCTGCCGAGACCTGGTGCCGTGAA
The DNA here is from genome assembly GCA_006410875.1 of Neotragus pygmaeus. Taxonomy (NCBI): domain Eukaryota; kingdom Metazoa; phylum Chordata; class Mammalia; order Artiodactyla; family Bovidae; genus Neotragus; species Neotragus pygmaeus. The sequence goes on from SJYV01007566.1 coordinate 72,316, forward strand.
GGCCTGGGCGAGGGCGTCTTTGCTCCGCCTCGGCTCAACCGGCGTGTCTCGGGGTGACCACTCAGCGCGGGTTCCACGGGACTTGGACCAGCGGTGGTTAGATGCGCGAGGCTAGCTCGGTTGGTCATCCCGAGGCCCAGCGAGTCAGTCAGATAAGCGAGGCGCATTCGAGGAATCTCCTAAGCCTTGTCCATTTTCTCTTGAGAATCTCTTGGGTTCTTTTGAGAGCATATTACCCAGTGACTTGGGTTGTGTGTTGGGTTTTTGTTTGTTTGTTTGTTTTTTGCCATTATGATATTGCAGTGTTCTTTTCCATGATTTAGAATAAGGATTAGAGTCTACATTTTCAGTCACGTGTTAAAGAAATCATTTTAAAATTCCCAAAGAGATAATAGTATCAAAACCAACTGTTTCAAGGGGTCGAATGTCAGTGGGATTCAGAATGGCCCTCGGAGTCAGAGGCCTGTTCTGCCACTGTCCAGCTGAGCCTCCTTGACTGTTGATTTTACTCTTTTGTCTCCTAATCCCCTTAACTATGAAATGTGGGGTTTGGACTAGCTCAATGTTCTCCAAATACAAATTCATGAAACAGTTGCACGTGGGTAATTTAAGAAATTCCCAAGCTCTACTGGGTGCTGCTGAGTTCCAAGATGCTGGTGTTTTTTTTTTTTTTTTTTTCCTAACTCCTTACAAAAGGTAGAATGTACAGCTGGCTTGGAAAACCCTGAAGTTTCTTTCATTTTTGTCAAGCAATGTTTCGATGAGGTAGACAATCATGAAAAAGGACCTAGGGAGAAAGCATTTTTTCAAAGTGTTAAGTCTGCATTCAAGCATAAAAAGCAGCAAATGACTTACACAGAATGTCGTGGATATTTCTCTAATAAGTTGTAGGCATGAGAGTTAGTTAGATTTTAGAATTTTTTTTCCATTTTAAATGAGGTATTAATAGCTAAAATAATACCTTTTTTGCTCACAGACAAAACAAAAGGCAAACCCAGCAATGGAGAACAAGGCAATTAGGTGGGGGCTTATGCTGAAGAAAGAGTTTTATAAAGCCAAAGGCATTCCCAACCAATGAAGCAGGTGCCTTGATCAGCAAGCATAGTTAAGAAAGAAAATTGAATTCTTTGAAAACAATCTGGAAAGGAACTTGGAAGCCATATCCAAACAATGCTCTGGGGCTGACATTTCAAAAATGTATTTGCTCTTTATTCTAATCTGTGGTACTTTCATCAAAGTGAAGGCGTGACATATGGAACAGAAGATATGCAGTGAGATGAAGGAGTAGTCAGATGCAAGTGGTTGGAAAAGACCCAGAGATTACAATCTGGTTCACCTTATACATCCAATCTCAGCTCCCTGAGACTGGGAAGAGCTGTCATTTATGAACAGCCTCTGCTAGAACAGGCTGCTGACCTTTCCACAATCCTCAAAAGAATGTGGGGGAGACTGAGGCCCAGATAGATTACCTATGTCACACAAGGTCTCAGACTGGCTAAGAGATGGAACTGGGATTCGAACTCAACCTGAACTTCCCCAGTGACATTATCCAAATACTATTTCTGTCCTGTCGAAGCCAGAGAAGCAAGTGGCAGAATGTTGAGTGTCTTCTCAGTACGTTTTAGAGGTTTACAGATGGAATTTTTCTGGAACAGTTTAGCATGAATAAGGGACTGTAATTGAAGGATGCTCTCTCCTTCTGTCTTTATTATTGTTGCTATTGCTTGTTTTCTCTGATATCCAATACAGCTCCCATTATTTCTGATTGCCTATTCTTTATGAGATGAACACCATGCTGAAAAATAAGAAAACAATATTTTTTTAAGCCTGATCTTTTCTTCAGGCTGTTGTTCAGTCACTCAGTCACGTCTGACTCGTTGCAACCCTGTGGCTGCCACATGCCAGGCCTCCCTGTCCTTCTCCATCTCCTGGAGTTTACTCAAATTCATGTCCATCAAGTCGGTGATGCCATCCAACCGTCTCATCCTCTGCCATCCCCTTATCCTCCTGCCTTCAGTCTTTCCCAGCATCAGAGTCTTTTCTAATAAGTCTGTTCTTTGCAGCAGGTGGCCAAAGTTTTGGAGCTTCAGCTTCAGCATCAGTCCTTTCAATGGATATTCAGGACTGATTTCCTTTAGGATGGACTGGTTGTATCTCCTTGCAACCCAAGAGGCACTCAAGAGTTTTCTCCAACACCACAGTTCAAAAGCATCAATTCTTGTTGCTCAACCTTCTTTATGGTCCAATTCTCACATCTATACTTGAAGTCAAGTGGGCCTCAGGAAGCATCACTACAAACAAAGCTAGTGGAAGTGATCGGATCCAGTTGAGCTATTTCAAATCCTAAAAGATTATGCTGTGAAAGTGCTGCACTCAATATGTCAGCAAATTTTGAAAACTCAGCAGTGGCCACAGGACTGCAAAAGGTCAGTTTTCATTCCAATCCCAAAGAAAGGCACTGCCAAAGAATGCTCAAACTACTGCACAGTTGCACTTATCTCACAGTCTAGTAAGTAATGCTCAAAATTCTCCAAGCCGAGCTTTANAATGGGTTGACAGAGGATGAGATGGCTGGATGGCCTCACTGACTCAATGGACATGAGTTTGAGTAAACTCCGGGAGTTGGTGATGGACAGGGAAGCCTGGCATGCTGCACTCCACGGGGTCTCAAAGAGTCAGACACAACTGAGCAACTGAACTGAACCTAACCGAAACTTGACAACTACAAAAACCGTAGCTCTGACTAGATGGACCTTTGTTGGCAAAGTAATGTCTCTGCTTTTGAATATGCTGTCTAGGTTGGTCATAACTTTCCTTCCAAGGAGTAAGTGTCTTTTAATTTCATGGCTGCAGTCACCATCAGCAGTGATTTTGGAGCCCCCAAAATAAAGTCTCACTGTTTCCATTGTTTCCCCATCTATTTGCCATGAAGTGATGGGACCAGATGCCATGATCTTCGATTTTTGAAGGTTGAGTGTTAGGCCAGTTTTTTAATTCTTCTCTTTCACTTTCGTCAGGAGTCTCTTTAGTTCCTCTTCACTTTCTGCCATAAAGGTGGTGTCATCTGCACATCTGAGGTTATTGCTGTTTCTCCCGGCAATCTTGACTCCAGCCTGGGCCTGAGGCTGCCCTATGTGTTCACATCTGTGCATTTACACACATGGTCAGCCAATCAAAGCTCAGCAGTAAGGGACTTGAGCCTGAAACGGCCCTTGCTCACTGCAGCCACAGACAGCTGAGAGCGATTTCGCGTCTGAAGCGGACGCACCTTGTGTTGGTGGACGGCATGGACTCGGACACACAGTGGCTGAACGCAGAAAGCTGGTGGGAGTGGAGGGACTGAGCCCACTGCTTTTGTCTTTATCTCAACGGCTCCTTTTTCAGGAGGGGAAACAAACCCCTTTAATGGGTCATTGATTCCATAGAATATGGCTCAAAATCAGAAAAATTGCAGTGAAAAAATGCATGCTATCCGTCCATTGAGAACGAATTTGGAATTAGCCCCTGGTGCTGGGGCCTCACTGGCAGAACAGTGGAACTTGCTGTGTGTTTCTTTTCCCAGGAGATGAATCCTGGACCTGCCACACCCCGTCCTTCATCACACAGGAGTCAGGAGTGGCACTGGGCAGAGGATGAGATGGTTGGATGGTGCCACGGACTCAATGGATGTGAGGTTGGGAAAATTCTGGAAGATGGTGAAGGACAGGGAAGTCTGGCGTGCTGCAGTTCATGGGGTCACAGAGAGGCACACACTTGAGCGACTGAGCAATGGCAAAGCACTACAGGGAGGACCCGAGGAGCCCACGCCGGCTGCAGCCATCTTTTCTCAGAGCCTTGGGCTCGGCTTTGCCTGCCTCTGAAACCCAAACCAACGGCTTTCCTGAAGGCTTGCCTCTGGTGTCAAGCGTGATGGTTGGTGCCCCCAGGGCCACGGGGGCAGGTGGCCCCCGCTACCCACTACCCCCACCCACCACACCTCCCCGCCAAGGCCGTGGGACCCGTGTTCTGGAGAAGCCTGCACCCTGCCAGTCTCCGATGCCAGTTCCTTTCATTTCCGTGAAGCTGCTTAATGAGATTCTTCATGCATAAAATTAATTTTTGCCCTCTCCTCTCAGCTTTTACCACTAAAGGATTTACTTACAATTTTGTCAGGTTTTATTTATATGTGCAATAAAGGGGACCCAAACCATAATGAAGGCTTTTATGGATAATGATGGGAGATACAGAGGGAAGTGGAGAGCGGGCAGCCGGCCAGGCCCCCTTTAGAGGCCAGGATGAATTTTGCACGAGGCAGCCCTGCTGAAACCCATGCGAGGCCCTGCCTTCCCAGGGCGGTACCTCAAGTCAGATGCGGGTGTTTTGCTGGGGGCGAGGAGGAGGAGAAGGGCTGTGAGTGAACAGTGCTAATAAGCAGGCTTTCAGGGAATTTGACTGCTTTCACACACACTGGGTTTTTCTCCAGCCCTTCACACATGTGTCCCGAGCCGCTGCTTGGAAGCCAGTGGGCTGCGGCCTCGCTTGTCCCGGAAAGCTTCCTGGAGCTGGAAGGGGAGCAGAGATGGACACTGAGCATCGTCCTGGAGCCGCTGCTGCGCCAGGCCCTGCTCACTGGGCGTCGGCCCCGAGCTGGCACTGTGCCAGGCCCTGTTCGACATGATGTCACCTCACCTTCCAAACAGTCGGTACGGTGGCTGTTATCATCTCCATTTAAAAGATAAGGAAACCAAGGTCCAGAGAGACGCCGTAGCTGCCCCAGGTCGGACGCTGGTGTTCGTGGCACTCTCCCTGTCTCCACCTCCATCTGGGGAGCGGGGAAGCTGCTCTTTCCTTCCCCACTGCACGCTCAGCCGTGAACACGCCTCCAGGCTGGAGCACTCAGCCCAGGGCGTGCAGATCAAGCCCTCGAGGGGTCGGCAGGCCCGGCCTCCAGCCTTGCTCCCGGTTTTAGTGCTGGGTGCTGTGTGTCCTTGGGCACTCGCTGTCGTTGCTGGCCGTTACGTCCTCCTTTGCAAAACACGAGGATGGTGTCGGGGAGCCTGTAGAGGGCTGGCGCTCCATTCTGGGACACGCTCTCCGCCAAGCCGACAAGAGTGTGTGCAGAGTGCCTGTGTTGACTCAGACAGGGACGGAGCTCAGTTTTTAGACTAAGACACTTGGAGCAACGCCACGGCACAGACAGCGGGGTGGTCTCCGGATTCCCGAGCGGGCGGGGAACCTGAGAGGCTTCTCTCTCCCACTCCTCTCGTGCCAACGCTAGAAGAATCAGAAAGGCGACCGAAACGGAAGTCGCGTCAGGCGGCTAAGGGCTGACCGCTGGCATGAGGCACAGAGCGCGGGGCAGCCCTTTCCCGGATGAGGGCCTTGCCGCGGAGCCCTGAGCCCAGGCAGGGGCTTCGCTTTCAGGAAAACTTGTTCCTATTCAGTAAGGAAGAGATGTACCTGGGTAACTGGGAACGTGAATCAAGTGGGGGATTTTGGTGAGACAGTGTGGCCTTTTCCCCTGCCCTGGGTTCTGTCTTTGACATTTCAACAGAGTGATCAGAGCCACAAAACTTTACCCATCCAGCCCACACTTGCTGATCTCTACTACTCTAAACAGCTCGGTGCTCCAAGCTCATGCTAGATACCAAGGATAAGAAGGAAAGGAAGACACAGCACGTTTCCTGAATGTGCTCACGTTCTCAGTGAGGACTGTGGCAAAGAGGGTGTTGTACATTTGGGGCTAAAGAAGAGTGGGCCGTGGAGAAGAGCCTTTACTGGAGTTAAGGCAGGAAAAAGTAATTCTCAAGAAGACAGGAATTTGAACTGAATCTTGAAGGATGGGTAGAGTCTAGCCAGGTAGTTGCACAAGGGGAAGGCCTTCCTGCAGAGAGAATGCTGGATGCCTCTTCACCGATCATGCCACATCTAATAGCAGAAAAGGCATTGATTAAACAGAGTCAGGACAGTCTTCTCTCAGTGGGGTTTTCAGGAGCTGCAGCGTGAAATATCTGAATCTCTAATGCACATAACTTTTCCCTTTCTAAATGGGCAGTTGTTATCCGTCTCCTTCCTAGGAGACTGACTAAAATCTCTTTCCAGCAATCTCACTGTGAATGTTCTTCAATGAGAAAGGATGTAGCAAGGTTCTCTTTCCAAAAGGTGAAGAGGAAGAAAGGATGGGAGAGAGAAGAGTCAGGTGTGGTGAAGCCCCAGCCACACCCAGATGCTCCATATAGTGGGTGACCACCTTCGGGAAAGCCAAGGATCAATTCCTAAATGGAGACTCAGGGGTGGAGGAGGCAGACAAGTTGCTTAGCAGGCCAGCAACTCGCCCCAAGCAACTCACAGCCCAGATGTTGAGTCAGCAGTGGAAACAGAAAAACGTAAGGAGGAGAGGAAAGGCATCTTTGCTGTCTTCTAAATTGTTAAGAAATAAACATGAGCGAGAGGAAGCTGGCTGCTGGGAGCTAATGGCTAGACCAGACCGAACTGCTCTGCTGGCTCCAGCAGCGTGTCCAGCGCATCCTGGTGACGGGAGGGAGAAGCAGCGTTGCTGATGCCCGGACTAGAGATGGCGGCGGAGGCAGGGAGGGCGTGGGAAGGCATCTGGCTCTCCTCCTTCAGCTCCAGGGCCAGCCACGAAATGTCCCTTGAGCAGATGGGGGAGGGTAGAAAGCACAGTTAGTGTCTAGAGGAGCAATCAAGACTACAAAGTCGGAAGACGTATTTCGGACTTCCTCACTGACAAGTAGCATCTTTCTTTCTCCCTCCATGAGCTATCTTATCTTAAGAGTAGTAGCAGAGGTGATGAATGAGGTGAGGCCATGTAAAAGAGATGTGAAGGCAACAAGAACAACAAAGCATTGAGCAATTTCTGGTGACTCAGACGCAGAGAGGGAATGTTTTCGTGGAAGAAAGCCAGAGATGGCCTCACGGGAAGCATTGTGAGGTTTTCTTTTGCAATCCCATTATGACTTTAATAGCCTTTTCTGATTACTGCAGTGATGGAGGTTCTTTGTATGATATTTAGAAAGTACACAAAAGCACACAAAAGCAAATAAAAATCATTCACTATCTTAAAGAAAAACACTATTAACATTTTAACTCTTAAACATCAAAAAAATTTTTTAGAGAAAAATAAGAAAGAGGTGGCAAGAAGCTGTGGCGGCCCAGGAGGTAAGGTTCTCCATTCCCAGAGCCAGGGCCCAGGTTTGGTCCCTGGTTGGAGAACTATGACCCTGCAACTTGCGTGGCGCAGCAAAAAAGTAAAAAGCCATCAGAACTTTGAACTCTCAATAGATAGCAAATAATTTCGTGACATAAAGCATGATTTCTACTAATAATGTATTGAAGCACATAAATTCTTATTAGGAACTTCATGGGTAAAAATAAAATGAATTGAGACAAGGGTGTTTTGACATGACAGTCATCTTTACAGTCGACGGTGGCGCAGAGTGGAGGTCCCCGCCACCGCGCCCCTGGGTCTCGCTCTCTCTCCTTCACTGTGTCCATCACTCTCTCCCTTTGGGATAGTCCAGTGGTGAGGCGAGTGAACCTGACTCGGCAAGGCCCAGGGTAGAGTGAGTATCAGGAAAGGATGAGGATGAGTGCCAAGAATGCCTTTCAGGCAGACTAAAGCTTAAAGTAAACACTATTCTCGGCACCCTTCTTATCCAGGCAGAGATGAGCAGGACTAGAAAGTCTCTCTTTTGAGTCTTAACAGGACAGATTCTTCGGGGACTTCCGTGCTCCCCTCTGACGCTCAGGTTGAGGATGCTGTTGCCTGCTGACAGGATAGGCTACCTCCTCCCCTACCATCATGATCTGCACCTGATAACAAAGATGTTTCCACTGGCTCTGGTCCCGGCAGCACCTCCCCTGCCCACTCATAGGCTGACAACTGGATTAAGCTGCGCCCAGATCTGGGTTGTCTACAGAAGGTTCAGAGAGAAGGATTGCCATTGCTTCCCCTCACCGGCTGCCACAAGTTCTAACCAGTTACACCCTCATCAGACGCCATGTCCTAGGGGATTTCCCGGTAGCGACGTTGCTATAATCCAGGGAAGGACTGGAAACCACAGTGGCTCCAGAGTTCTGGAGAGAGGCAAGCGCCATCGAGCCTAGGAAAGGGTCCTGCTGCCCAGAGCCGTGCCACCCGAAGACTGTTGCCCATGATGCGGGTTCATCGGCAGGAAGCTTGTAAGCAAGACCCAACAAAGTAATGTGAGAAGGCTATCGAGAAGGTCAAGATTTTCTCCTTCACCAGGGCATCCATTTTTACAGATTTCTAGCCTATGGCATAAGGAAGTGAAAGTGAAAGTGAAAGTGAAGTTGCTCAGTCGTGTCCGACTCTTTGCGACCCCATGGACTGTAGCCTACCAGGCTCCTCTGTCCATGGGATTTTCCAGGCAATAGTTCTGGAGTGGGTTGCCATTTCCTTCTCCAGGGGATCTTCCCAACCCAGGGATCGAACCCGGGTCTCCCACATTGTAGACAGACGCTTTACCGTCTGAGCCACCAGGGAAGTCCTGGCATAAGGAAACCAGATACCATCTTTTTACTTGCCAGCCAAGTTTGGGACAAAAATTTCTTAACTATTCAGGATTCACACTGCGCTAGAGTGCTGACTCCATGACATTTGCTCGTTTGTACATTATTTATTCATATATGCCCATTTATTTATTCATTTAATAAATATTTATTGATCATATGACATGGCCTGCTGGGGCTTCCCATGTAACTCAGTGGTAAAAAAAAATCTGCCTGCTGATGCAGGAGATGCAAGAGATGCAGGTTTGATCCCTGGGTGGGGAAGATCCCCTGGAGGAGGGCATGGCAACCCACTCCAGTACTCTTGCCTGGGAAGCCCCACGGACGGAGGAGCCTGGGGGGCTGCAGTCCATGGGGTCGCAAAGAGTCAGACATGACTGAGCACACATACATGATGAATACCCAGCCAGCTACCAAAACTAATCAGGAAAATTGCTTTTTAAAATACAACTCAAAAGTTAATGGAGAAAACTTTCATGTATCAGTAATAACAATGATACTAACTGACCTTCATCGAACACTTACTATATGTAAAGCATTACTCCAGTGTTTGGTGTGATTTAACTCATCCTTTCCTTATAACAAGCCCATAAGGTATGTAATATTATTGGGTTGACCAAAAAGTTGGTCTGGTTTTTCCATAACATCTTATGGAAAAACTCAAATGAATGTTTTGGCCAACTCAATATTATCACCCTTTTAAGATCAGAAAACTGAGGCCCATAAACGTTAACTTGCCCAAGATCACCAGATAAAACAGGGAGATCTCAAGAGCCTATGATCTTGTTAGTGTGCAGTGTGAAGTAAGTTCCATGAGCACACAGGGAGGACTCATTCCTTTTTAACTCAATTTCCAGGCTTTGTCTCAAGGATTGAGATGAGAATCTTGTGCAGCAGATCCACACCCTTAATCACCATAGACTATAACTCCCACTGGCCACGCTGAGGGTACATTCAGGCCTGCGTGTGGGAGGCAAGAAGGCATGATTCCATGCTTGATATTGGGGACAGATGTGTCCCCAAACGACTCTGACTCAGAATTCTGCTTGCCAAGAGAATGAGTCTGAGCTGTTTGTCCAACCAACAGATAATATGCGTAAGAAAAAAGCAAGTTATTCAAGAAGAAGCTTTTCTCCAAGTCATTGCTGGGGATCTGAAATCTTTGGCAGAATGATTCCAATGAATGAACCAGCCCAAAAGCACGTGAGATGGTACACCCAACCCAACCAGGACAGGATCTTACCTATTGTTTGAAGTCACGGCAAGCCTTAAGGAATTAAAGGAATTTTTTTTAAGTGTTTGTGATATCGAATTTTCTAATCCAGAAGCCCAGCTCAAAAATTTCAAACAAAATCCACAAAATTCACATTGGGCACTGGGGTTATCAGATAAAATCAATATTTTCTACAAAGAAGGCAATGTGTTTGGGGCTATCTTCTGCTCTCTCTTTCTCTTTGATAGAACACTTCCTCTTGTAGCTTAAGTCTTGATTTATTTATTTTATTTTTTCTTTTAGGACCCCTTAAAGACCATCAGTCTACCTGTTTTACTTTCAGCAAAATGCAAATAGTATATATATATTTAGAATAACTAAAAGTAATTTATAACCTGAACAATAAATTATTTATTTACTCCAGGAATACATATTTAGAATATGAACATGAATATTTTATAGTCTGTGCCACCACTAATGAAAAGTGAAATCAACCTGCTCGCAGCTCTCGTTTGTACCATACCTTCTCAACAGCATCTAGGACCTGCGCGCAACCTCGCCCCATCTGCACTCCGTCACTCACTGTACCTGCAGGGCTTCCCGAAACAGTCAGCCTTTGAAGTCTGTTTCATATGCCTCCTTCATATGCCACCTTCTTGCTCTCGCTCACCCCTTCCCCTTCCTTGATCTTTCTCTCATCTGGTAAGCGTCTGATCAACAGATATTTATTGAGCACTGACCATGCTTAACGCTTGCTAAGAATTGTGGAGGAGTAAAGGGGCGGGAAGTTAGCTGCAGGCCTTCCTAGGAGGTGGTATTCTGGCTAAGTCAGATACATGCTCTGAAAACAAGCAGGCCAGCACCCAGAATGACAGAGCACTCTGAGTGATTTGCTGCCGATACTCCTGAAAAGTGACGGCATTTGAGCAAACCACCCGGACATGATTTGACAGCTGTGGGAATTCGTAAAAACTGAAAATATACATGGGGAAGAATTTATGATCTCTGAATAAAATGGCTTNGAATGACAGAGCACTCTGAGTGATTTGCTGCCGATACTCCTGAAAAGTGACGGCATTTGAGCAAACCACCCGGACATGATTTGACAGCTGTGGGAATTCGTAAAAACTGAAAATATACATGGGGAAGAATTTATGATCTCTGAATAAAATGGCTTCTTCTGAATTTTAGAACTTAGTGCACTTATCATGCAGCAGCAACTGGCATTATTATGCTCAGAAAATAGAATACAACTGTGGAAAGTCCAGAATGGGAAACTGGCGGTGATTGAAGCGCCAGGAACAGAATCTTTTGGAGTTAAGTATTTGATATTGAATGTTGGACTATAAAGCATAGGAGAGAAGTAGGGAAANTGATGCCAAAATAAAAACAAAATTTTGTGCCAAGCAAACAGAGCCAGCCAAAAAAAAAAAAAGAATCAAAGAAGTGAACGGAACTGCCCAGAGAACTTGTCTGCTCTCTACTTTCAGGTTTTGCCCTCCTGTGCTGGCACCACTAAGACAGGTCCTTGCCAAGTAGGTCTCCATTTCATCCAGAATTAGAACTCAACCTGGCACTGCTAAGACTTTCCAGCATGGAGATCTTCAGCCATCATTTCCACCTCCCTTTTCTTTAACATAATTGCACCCCTTCGGCACTCCATATTTAGTTTGTTTCCTATATGAGATGGAAAACAACAGCAGCCTCACCAGGATGTTGAAGGAACTGTGAAAAAAAAAAATTGCACAGTTTCTGTAAATAGCAGAGAACAAATTACTAGCTTACAGACTGACTTGGAATCAAATTTCGGCTCTCACTATCACTCCTGACTCCCCTTCCAGGGAGGGTTAGATCACTGAGACGCCAAATGCTCAGGACTCATTTTGCAAACACCTAGCCTGCTTTCTAGTTCATCTTTCAAGTTAGATGCATCCTCACCAGGTTTGCAATCATGAACGAATGTGCAGACAGTATACTCATTCACATGTGCACACACACCCATGTGTAGCCCACCAACTACAGTGAACATCGTGGTGGGGATACACTTATACTGTCATTCAGTCATTGAGAACAAAGTCTAGCCCCCAGCCACTAACTCCAAAGAAGCTGAAGCTGAATGGTTCTGTAATGACCAACAAGACCTCCTAGAACTAACACCACAAAAAGACGAATGTTTCAACACAGGGGACTGGAATGCTAAAGTAGGAATTCAAGAGATACCTGGAAAGTATCAAACAGGCAAGTTTGGCCTTGGAGTACAAAATGAAGCAGGGCAAAGGCTAACAGAGTTTTACCAAAGGTCAACAGAGTTTTACAACTGGTCAGAGCAAACACCCTCTTCCAGCAACATGAGATGACTCTACACTAAAGCCTTTGACTGTGTGGATCACAACAAACTGGAAAATTCTGAAAGAGATGGGGATACCAGACCACCTGACCTGCCTCCTGAGAAATCTGTATGCAGGTCAGGAAGTAACAGTTAGAACTGGACATGGAACAACTGACTGGTTCTAAACTGGGAGAGCAGTACGTCAAGGCTGTATACTGTCACCCTGCTTATTTAACTTACATGCAGAGTACATCAGGTGAAATGTCAGGCTGAATGAAGCACAGGCTGGAATCAAGATTTCTGAGAGAAATATCAATAACCTCAGACATGGAGATAATGCCACCCTTAGGCAGAAAGTGAAGAGGAACTCAAGAGTCTCTTAATGAAAGTGAAAGAGGAGAGTGAAAATGCTGGTTTAAAACTCAACATTCAGAAAACTAAGAACATGGCATCCGGTCCCATCAGTTCATGGTAAATAGATGGGGAGACAATGAAACAGGAAGAGGCTTTATTTCCTTGGGCTCCAAATCACTGCAGATGGTGACTACAGGCATGAAAGTAAAAGACGTTTGCTCCCTGGAAGAAAAGCTATGACCAACCTACACAGCATATTAAAAAGCAGAGATATTCCTTTGCCAACAAAGGCCCATCTAGTTAAGGCTATGGTTTTTCCAGTGGTGAGGTACGGATGTGAGAGTTGGACTATAAAGAAAGCTGAGCGCTGAAGAATTGATGTTTTGAACTGTGGTGTTGGAGAAGACTCTTAAGAGTCCCTTGGACTGGAAGGAGGTCCAACCAGTCCATCCTAAAGGA
>SJYV01007566.1:86255-176272 GCA_006410875.1 Neotragus pygmaeus
TCTAGTTAAGGCTATGGTTTTTCCAGTGGTGAGGTACGGATGTGAGAGTTGGACTATAAAGAAAGCTGAGCGCTGAAGAATTGATGCTTTTGAACTGTGGTGTTGGAGAAGACTCTTAAGAGTCCCTTGGACTGGAAGGAGGTCCAACCAGTCCATCCTAAAGGAGATCAGTCCTGGGTGTTCTCTAGGAGGACTGATGCTGAAGCTGAAGCTCCAATACTTTGGCCACCTGATGCGAAGAGTCGACTCACTGGAAAAGACCCTGATGCTGGGAGGGATTGGGGGCAGGAGGAGAAGGGGACGGCAGAGGATGAGATGGCTGGATGGCGTCACCGACTCGATGGACGTGAGTCTGAGTGAACTCCGGGAGTTGGTGGTGGACAGGGAGGCCTGCGTGCCACAGTCCATGGGGTCGCAGAGAGTTGGACACGACTGAGCGACTGAAGTGAACTGATACAGTGTATCTAAAGAGGATGATGTCTTCTGATGCAAATATAAATAAAAGTCGCAGGAACGCTCAGCAGTCTGTTTTCTCAGATTTAGTTCATGTTTAATGGCACATGTCGTGTACCAGGTGAAGTTCTTCTCTTCATTCCTCAGCGGCTTCTTTATTGCTTCTTATCAGAAAGCATCAGAGTCCTTCATCAGGGTCAATAGTCAACCTAAGAAGATGGATGGCAGCTCCGAGTTGTTCTAGATGCTGTTCCAGGACTGACTGTCCCGTCTTTATTGCGACTTTTCTTTCTCACGGTTCATTTACATGTAGCAAGGATAAGCATCGGGGATACAGTTACTGGTCATTCTATTGCTTTGGGAACAAAAACATTTTCATGCTCTCCTCAGTTGATATTTTATCATTATTAACAGGAATGATTTATATTCAATGAAAGATAAAAGTATCTCTTTAAGTATATCTCATTATTTCACCCTAATTGTTTTATTTGAAGAAAAGCCACAATCAAAAGATCCACTCACGCAGACAGATCGTATCTGTCTGCTTTCTCCGTTGCTCCTCTGGGTCTTAAACTAAAGGCTGAAAAATGCACTAGAGCTGTGTTACATCTTTTAGTCATTTCAACAGGATCTGTTACTGTGAAGAAATGGCATTTTTTCCCATGAAAATATGTGAAAATTACATAGCCACATTATAAAGTGCTATTATTTTAAATGACCATTCTCTAGGAGAGATAATGTGCATAAATAAAGCCACTGTTCTAACTCATGGGAAGCTATAATTCAACCTGCATGATTGCTCCATGTAAGAGTTTGGCCAAGAACCTTCATACTTCTGACCTCTAGTTTCCTCATCTTTGAAGTGAGGAATAGAACCGGATGATGTCTAGATCCCCTCTGGTTCTCGAATGCTGTGACTCTGGTCCCCTTTATTTAGATAATGTTTCCATAATGAAAAACACTCGTGTGATTGTCCCTGTGGGGTTGTACTCGGAGTACCAGACTCCCTTTTGAAAATCCCACTTTCTTCCCCTTTCCACGTTTTCTGCTCCGAGGCTGCTGCAGGAGGGTTTCCTGCTCCGTGGCTTGAACCAGCCCCCTCTTACTCTGTGCTGGCCTCGACAGGAGGCCATGCGCCAGGTGCCTGGCAGGAAGCAGCGACCGGGATGCTGGCCATTGGGCAATGCTCAGGGTCACAGGGTCCCCGCTGCGCTCCGCCGTCTCCTAGTCCAAGTGCTGGGAGGCTGGGACTGTGCAGAGTGCAAAGAGCATTCAATCCACATCGAAAGGCTGAAGGTTCAAAAACTGGCTCTGCTACCAGCCTGTGTGAGCCGGAGGACGTGCAGCCCTCATGAGCCACAGTTTTCTCCTTTGTAAAGTGACAGCTGTTGTGAAAATTGATGAGATAAGGTGACAGTTCCTAGCACGGGGTCTGTTATGCTGTGGGTGCCCATCAAGCACTAGTTGAGGCTGGATCTGATATCGGCCCTGTTGAGTGAACACCCGGGCCATGAGCACGGCTTTTAGGCCAGAACTTTGTGCATTTGTTAAATTCCACTGAAGTGGCTTCCCATGACTGGAGCTCGAGTTCCCTGGGACTTGCAACAAGAGGCTCATAAAACAATACTGTTTCCCAGAGAGACTCACGCAGAGCTTGATCTCCTCTTGGGATGTGTTGACAGAGAGGGTGCAATAGACATCGGCTAAGCAATCACCTTGTTTAAGATCATCTGCCATATCCACGTCTGCGGCCTATACCTAAAAACAAGTAAAGATTTTTCAGCTTAGAATCTGGGAAGGAGAAGGGCTTCTGAAATAAGGTAAGAAGTGGTGCTAACAGACCGTTTCCTCCTTTGGAGAATGTATGCTGACTGGCAGCTATCAAGGGAGGTAGAGCGCAGGGCAAGAGCCAAGGGACGGCGTTTGTCAGAATCGCTCGATCTGCTGGTCAGACATCGATGAGCTGAAGCTCCAAACTGGAGCTCTGAGCTTAGAGCTGACGGTCCCCTTCCCCTGAATCTCTTTTTGTTTTCTGTCTCAAGGGCTGCAACCGTCAAGCAGAAGGCGCGGCGGCGTGGACAGCTGGCTAAGCACTCGCTGCTGGAACGGGAAGAGCTATTTACCCAGATAAAGGGAGCGTGAGTGTGGGTAGGCAGAGCCTGGTCCTCGGAAGCCGAGGAGAGCTGCCCTGGCTTCCTGTGGCTGCTGTGATAAATCGCCGCAAACTTGGAGGCTTAAACCAACACAGATCTATTCCCTCACAGTTCTCAAAGTTAGGGTTCCAACACGGATCTCACTGGGATTAGATCACTGTGTTGGCTGGGCTGGTCCTTTCTGGAGACTCTAAAGGAGAATCCACCCTCCTGCTCTTTGCAGCTCTTGGAGCCTGCCCACATTCCTCGGCTCTGGGCCCTCCTCTGCCCTCAACGCTGGTGATGGCTGCCCAAGTCTCTCTTCCTTCCTTCCATGCTGACACTAAGTCTTCTGTCTCCTCCTTCCACGTTTGAAGGAACTCTGTCATCAGGCTCACCAGAATAACCCAGGATAAGCTCTTGATTTTAAGGTCAGCTGATTAGCAAACAATTGCATCCATAACCTTAACTCCTGCTTATCACACAGCACCATGTATTTACAAATTCGGGGGTCAGGGCATGGACATCCTGGCGGAGGGCTGTCATTCTGCCTACAAACAGTGCATGGTGGGCACAAACCCGGGGAGGGCCTGTGAATGGGCCTCGCAAAACGTGCAGGGGCTTCTGGAAAGTCACAGGTCCAAACTGACCCCTGAATGTGGGGACTAAATAGCAGAGAGGCAGTTACAATCATCCAGCTAGTATTTAAGGCCGTTACTCCATGAAAAGAAAGCAATTCTTCACTTCTAATAGTTCACATCCTTCAATATGATGGTTTCACTCCAGAAATCCAGTCTGGCTGTGACAGTAGGAAAGACGTGTGATGAAGAACTCGGCAGAGTGCTACGGGAAATAGACAAGACATCCAACAATAGCAGATTATTTATATACACCATGACACATCAAATCGCTAACATCTGTTGGATCACAGGGAAAGCAAGAGAGCTCCAGAAAAGCAGCTACTTTGCTGACGGTGCTAAAATCTTTGACTCTGTGGATCACAACAAACTGGAAAATTCTTCAAGAGATGGGAACACCAGATCACCTTACCTGCCTCTTGAGAAACCTGTATGCAGGTCAAGAAGCAACAGTTAGAACTGGACATAGATCAACAGACTGGTTCAAAATTAGGAAAGGAGTACACCAAGGCTGTATATTGTAGCCTTGCTGATTTAATTTAAATGCAGAGTACATCATGTGCAATGCCAGGCTGGATGAACCACAAGCTGAAATCAAGATTGCTGGGAGAAATATCACTAACCTCAGACATGCAGATGAAAATGAAAGTGGAAGTGAAGTCACTCAGTCATGCCTGACTCTCTGCGACCCATGGACTATAGCCTGGCAGGTTCCTCTGTCCACGAGATTTGCCAGGCAACAATAGTGGAGTGGATTGCCATTTACTTCTCCAGGGGATCATCCTAAACCAGGGATAGAATCTGCTTCCCCGCCATTGTAGACACACTGTTTACCATCTGAATCATAAGGGAAGCCCAGTTAGAAATACAGATGACACCACCCTTACGGGAGAAAGCAAAAAGGAACTACAACAGCTCTTGAAAGTGAAAGAGGAAAGTGAAAAAGCTGACCTAAAACTCGACATTCAGAAAACAAAGATCATGGCATCCGGTCCCATCACTTCATGGCAAACAGATGGGGAAACAATGGAAGCAGTGACAGACTTTATTTTCTTGGGCTCCAGAATCACTGCAGGTGGTGACTGCAGCCATGAAAGTAAAAGACGCTTACTTCTTGGAAGAAAAGCTGTGACAAGTATAGACAGCATGTTAAAAAGCAGAGACATTACTTTGCTGACAAAGGGCTATAAAGAAAGGTGAGCACCGAAGAATTGATGCTTTTGAACTGTGGTGTTGGAGAAGACTCTTGAGAGTCCCTTAGACTGCAAGGAAATCAAACCAGCCCATCCTAAAGGAGATCAGTTCTGAATATTCATTGGAAGGACTGATGCTAAAGCTGAAGCTCCAGTATTTTGGCCACCTGATGCAAACAGCTTACTGAGGGGAAAAGACCCTGTTCCTGGGAAAGACTGAAGGCGAGAGGAGAAGGGGATGACAGAGAATGAGATGGCTGGATGGCATCACCCACTCAATGGACATGAGTTTGAGCAAATTCCAGGAGATAGTGAAAGACAGGAGGCCTGGAATGCTACAGTCCATGGGGTCACAAAGAGTCGGACACAACTGAATGACTGAACAACAATCACGGCACTGCTCATATGACTGCATATTATACGTCCATGAGGGGCCTTTTTTTTTTGAGAAAGAAATTTTATTGTCTGGTTTGAGAGAATCCATTTTAACTCTCCCATGATTCTCTTGCCTTGATCCAATGCTCTTGAGCTTAATTACTAAATGCTAGTCTCCGTGTTACATGATAGAATACGTTACTATACATTCCAGATGAAATGTTTAATGGAGCTTAAACAGAGAAATTAGACACTACTCAGATAACCATAAGTACAATGAATATTTTGAAAGAGGTACTGGGAGATACTTGTGGATAACACAGAATGGGAATCTACTTGTCAGCCTCCTAAAGTGTAAACACCTTATCTGCTGGCTAAACCCTACTACCCTATCCTTACTAGGACTGGAATCATCATGGCCTGCAAGAGGCACATTAGCTGAATCTGGTGCTTTAGAATAAACAACTGTCTCATAGGCATCATTCTTCTCTACTTTCTTCCTACTTCCTGATCCCTGGGATTTGTCACCTGCTTTCAATAACTGTTATCTCCTTATATTTTACATAGCTTATAGTCTGCTTCGAAATCTGTCTGGAACAAAATGAGAGAAGCCAATTAATATTTGAAAATAATAAGGGCTATACCCACAAAGTTAATGTGTCATCAACAAATGGTCTGAAAACCATCAGTATCTGACTCTGAGCAATTGGTCCTTTCTTCCTCACCCTTTGCTTCCCCTTCCATCTGTTTCTGAAGCAGGCAGGCACCCACTTCCTGGAAATTTGCCCTAGTTCCTTGAGTTCTCCATGAATTTTCCTGTTCAGGGGAATGCCTGCTTACGGGCCTCTTTTCCTCTTCTGCAGAATGACTGAGATTTGATTTCCTTGACTTTTCCTGTGTACTTCCGGTCATCTCTAAACATCAGAGTTTTGGGCGTAGCACACGTACTCAATGAAGGCCAGCTTATTTTTGTTCACTTTGTTGAGGCGCACAGAGGAGACACTCCCCCAGGACTGGTGGGTGAAATGTTTGCCATGAATCCCAGCAGCAGCAGCAGAAGAATCCTGGGGTTTGTTTTAACAAGATCTACAGACCATTATTATTCAGTCTTTCATAGGGGGATCCCTTGGACCATACCATCTCCAAGGTCTATCCTACTCTCCTCTCCTACATCTGAAAAATCTTCCAATGACACAGAAATATGTTTACCATATAATGTCAACCACATGGAACCTAATTTTCAGCAGGAGCATCTCTGCCCAAAATTTCCTTAAAATTAATTCATAGGAACATTCTCTTGCATTTCTCCCTACTATATACAGTGATGACTGAGACCAGAATTTTGAAATTACTTTAAATTCCCCCAAAGCATTCATCTACACAAGAAAATACTGGATAAGTAGGAAGCAGGCACACTCTGCAAATAATTTTTGGTCAAATCCAAATTTTCCATTGGAGTAATGGAAAATCACTGAATTATTTTATGCACAATTTTTGATGTGTAAGTTGGAAATATAACTCTGGTTGCCTGAGAAGACATGCTTTGGAGAACCAGAATGAGACAACACAGAAAGCTAATGGCATAATCAAGGTCACAGACTATGACTATAGTCACAGACTGTGACGATGGCTCAGATAGGGGAGGTAGGAATAGAGAAGGGAAGAGATAGATTTAATGTCCTAAGACAGTAACACTGGCAGAGGTTAATGATGGGTAGGGGATGAGGGATGCGGGAGAAAGAGATATCTAGGATGCCTGCCAAGTTTCTGGCTTGGTAACTATACAGACTGTGTATCAGTGCCTTCACAAACCCTTCAAGGGGGTCAGGAAGACAAAGCCCTTACAGTGAACTGGGTCCACCGTTCCCACAGCAGAGTGAGGGTTCCAACTGGACTTTTTCGTCTTTGCCAGTGTTAAGTCACTTCAGCCAAGTCCAACTCTTTGTGACCCCATGGACTGTAGCCTGCCAGACTCCTCTGTCCATGGGATTCTCTAGGCATGAATACCGAGTGGGTTGCCATGCCCTCCTCCAGGGGATCTTCCTGACCCAGGGCTCGCACCCACATCTCTTAGGTCTCGCATTGGCAGGAGGGTTTTTTACCACTGACACCACCTAGGAATCCCAATGTAAATAATAAAATCCTGATTATTCTGTATGTGTATTTATGTTCAGTTCAGTTCAGTCGCTCAGTCGTGTCTGACTCTTTGCGACCCCATGAACCGCAGCACACCAGCCCTCCCTGTCCTTCAGCAACTCCCGGAGTCCACCTAAACCCATGTCCATTGAGTCAGTGATGCCATCCAACCATCTCATTCTCTGTCAGCCTCTTCTCCTCCCACCTACAATCTTTCCCAGCATCAGAGTCTTTTCCAAAGATGTCAGCTCTGCATCAGGTGGCCAAAGTATTGAAGTTTCAGCTTCAACATAGTCCTTCCAATGAACACCCAGGATTGATCTCCTTTAGGATGGACCGGTTGGATCTCCTTGCAGTCCAAGGGACTCACAAGAGTCTTCTCCAACACCATGGTTCAAAAACATCAATTCTTCAGCACTCAGCTTTCTTTATGATCCAACTCTCACATCTATACATGACTCCTGAGAAAACCATAGCCTTCACTAGATGGACCTTTGTTGACAAAGTAATGTCTCTGCTTTTTAATATGCTGTCTAGGTTGGTTATAATTTTCCTTCCAAGGAGTAAGCATCTTTTAATTTCATGGCTGAAATCATATATATATATGTACATATACACATATGAACACAATACAAATGTATATGTATGTATATATACATATATATATACACACATTTGGAAAGAGTTTAAGCAAGATTATAACAATATGATGGTAGTAGTGACAAAGAATGTTGAGGTTTTAAGTCATTATATTCTCTTCTTTTATTTATATTGTTATTTACTTTCCAGAATTTCTGGACTGAATAGAAATTATTTCTAGAATCAGAGAAACAACACATATATAAATTTTTATTTTATTTTATTTTTCTTAGAAAAAAATGGCTGCCCTAGGGCCATCTGGCCATGTTTCCATACTTCACATCTGGGTGACTATAGCATGTGTGTATGTGCAAGATTCCAGTCACAGTAACGTCTATAGAAGGTATAACCCACACGAGCTGCTATTACCACTGTAACAAGCTGGCAGGACTGTGGCAGCTTAAACAGAGCGCACTTACGATCTACAGTTTGAGAGCAGAGGAATCCCAGTTCTTACCGGGTAGGTGGTAAGGTGTGTTCCTCTCTGGGATGTCTTGGGCAGAATCCACTTCCTTCCCTTTTTCAGACTTTAGAAGCCACCTGCATCCTTGGCTCTAGCCTCTTTCTTTCATCTTCAAAGCTAGCACAGTAACACTCTCTCTGACCTCTCGTGTATTGCCACAGCTCTCTCTGCTCTAGCTGGAAATGCTTCCACATTAAGGACTCATGATTAGACTGGGTTCACCCAGATAATCCAGAATAATCTCCCCGTCTCAAAGTTCTCAGCCTTCGCTGTTTCTGCAATGTCCCTTCTACCATGTAGGGTAGTACATCCACAGATTCTGGAGACAGGGAGGCAGATATCCTTGGACAATGATTATTTTCCCTAGCCCAAACTTCAAAAGACTAGACTGTTTCTATACTTCTTGACTTAACTGCCTCTCCAGTTGCTCTGTAATTGTTTAACACAGGATCTGTAAAATGTATGTGAAGCAAATGGCACTGCACACAATGAAGAAAGATTTCTTGTAATCCTAACTCCCCAGTTCCCAGTGTTTATCTGCCATCTATATTGCTTCTTCCCAGTGTTTTCATTGATGGAGGTCTTTAGTCTCTGAGATGGCACCATCTTGGATAACTTAAGGCTCCAAGTTTGACTGCTTTGGGGACTTTCTTTTCCATCTTGAATTTTTCTAAATTAGAAAGTATCATGAAATGATGCCAGTTCAGTTCAGTCGCTCAGTCGTGTCCGACTCTTTGCAACCCCGTGAATCGCAGCACTCCAGTCCTCCCTGTCCATCACCATCTCCCGGATTTCACTCAGACTCACGTTCATCGAGTCAGTGATGCCCCATCCAGCCATCTCATCCTTGGCCGTTCCCTTCTCATCCTTCCCCCAATCCCTCCCAGCATCAGAGTCTTTTCCAATGAGTCAACTCTTCGCATGAGGTGACCAAAGTACTAGAGTTTCAGCTTTAGCATCATTCCTTCTTCCAAAGAAATCCCAGGGTTGATCTCCTTCAGAATGGACTGGTTGGATCTCCTTGCAGTCCAAGGGACTCTCAAGAGTCTTCTCCAACACCACAGTTCAAAACCATCAATTCTTCAGCACTCAGCCTTCTTCACAGAAACCACCAAATGTAGGAGAATTCAAAGTGTCAAAGAAATTTGAAACTCAAATCTCTAGCACCCCAGAAAAGAGAGCTTTAGTAAACAAGCAAATAAAATTCATGTATCCTCAATAGAAATTGGAAATGCCTCAGCTCAGTTGGTAAAGAATCCACCAGCAATGTGGAAGACCTGGGTTCAATCCTAGGTTGGGAAGATCCCCTGGAGAAGGGAAATGCTATCCACTCCAGCATTCTGGCCTGGAGAATCCCATGAACAGTATAGTCCATGGGGTCACAAAGAGTAGGACACGGATGAGCAACTTTCAACATTTGTCTGAGGGGTGTTGCAAAGGGCTTCCAGCCTCTTTTCTTGTGTAGTCCTTTACAAATGGGATTAAATAAGCCTTTCAGAGGTGGAGAAGTGTGACGTGAAGTCTGCCTGACTTCTTGGCATTGTGCCCAACTCTGCAATGGACTGCAGCCTGCCAGGCTCCTCTGTCCATGGGATTTTCCAGGCAAGGACACTGGATTGGGTAGAGGTGGAGAACTAGACCATTAAAAACTACTTCTGTCTATAGGATCTTATTTTCAATCCGATTGCCACCATTTTGTCAGCATGCCAATGAACGTAGGTGCTGTCCTAGTCAATTTCTTTCCTATATTTTTCAGTGCCACAGGACAGATTTCCCTGTAACTGATCCCAAACTGACCAGCAACCCTCTTTCACAGCTTTGGCATTTTCCAATATGAATTTAGAAAAATCAAAAACTTCTTACTCCCTCATTTTCCCATTTGTGAAATGGTGCGACCATTTCCTGCTCTCTGACATAAACTGCTCTGTCTAAAAGCCAAGCTCTTAATGAGGCAGCTGGCTCAGTCTCCCCTGTAATCAATGAGGGGAAAGCTTGCTGACAAACTAGCATTTCAATCTGATGGTTAATTCTTTCAGGGAAGCTGTAGCAGTGCAGCAAGGAGAACTAGCTATGTCATTAATGAGTCAGGAAGAGAAGGTCAGATTTTCTAGCCCCTGAATAATATTAGAGCCATTTCCAGTGGGGTGTGCTCTTTAGAGATGTGTCTTACCTGATTTCCTTGAAAATCCGTGATGTATAAAGGCGATGGTGGCACCTTCTTCCTCCATCTCCTTCTTAAATTCCCCCATGCAGATGTTAAACCCTGAAAGGCAGCTGCTTCCAGCCGCCCAAGAAACAGAGCCATATGGAACGCTGAGAAATATGAAGAACTGGAAGAGTGCCAAGCATCCTGACTTCTTCCTTTATCCCATGTTTTACCACCACGGACGCTGGTTTGATTCAGAGTCAGACCTTGGTAAGTGAGCTCCAATTAGAGACAGATGATCATTTTCCTAATAGGCCAGGCTAACCAGACAGACCAAAAATCAAGTGGCTGCAGTGCAGCAGGATTATATGCAAAGTCTTAGCTTCCAGCAAAAAAAATAAATTCCTGCTCTACAAGTACCCACGCTTCTCCAATTTCCTCTTCCACCAGCCTGCTACTCTTGCAGACTCCAGTGCAGCGGTGAAGAGGCACACCTCAATCTCACTTTTAGAGCCAAGAATCTAGTGTTCATCATCATTTCTCTCTTTTTCTCATTCTCTACTCAAAATTCACCAGCAGATTCTTTTGGTTATTCCTAAAAATATATCCAAAAATCCAGCCTGTTTATGAAAACAGTAAGAGATGGAAGTTGTTGATAAATTCAGCTGTGCTTGTCTCCTATGCTTCAGAGCTGATGACCCCAAAATCTGTTATTTCCTAATAGAAAGCAGGATAAAGGGATCTCAACACAAGAGAAGTCAGATGATGACATTCATTCATCATAAGCAAGGTGGACACAATTATTTAAACGAAGGGCATGTTCAGAGTGGCATCCAGGGTAACCTAACCCAGAGGGGTATGGAATGTGAAATTGCTAGGGGCAAGACAGACGGTAGCCAGTAAGTTTATGGCTTAATCTATACATTTAAAATAAAAGTGGAAGACTTGGAAGCCAAAAGGAGTCACCTCAGTGACAACTCAGGATCCCTTGGCCAAATCCTGGATGTGAGCCCATGTTTAGATTGTTGAAGGAGAGGGTGAGTCCCCAGGAAGAAGGACTTTGCAGCAGCACAGACACGACTGCGATCCACCAAACTCTCCCCAGAGGAACCAAGGGCCATTCACTTTGTTCCGCCATACACGTCACAGACTGAATGTGAGTGTTCCCGCCAAGTTAATATCCCGACACACTGTCCCCAGTGTGATGGCATTAGGAGGCGGGAAGGTAGTTAGAGTTAGATGACACCATAAAAGCGGGCCCTCGTGAATGGCATTAGTGTCTTACAGGGGTCACCAGGGAACTTGCTCCTTCCCCCTGCCCTCTACCAGGTGAAGAGACGACGGAAAGGCAGCCACCTGTAACCTGGAGGAGCTCTCACCAGAACTGGGTCGTACCAGCACCCTGATCTCGGTCTTCCAGCCTCCAAAACCGTAAAAACTAAATTTGTCCAGTCTATGGTATTTTGCTATAGCAGCCTGAGCTAAGATAATATATTAATGAAATAAACCATTCAATACAAGCTTAGCAAGTATCAAGCTGGCAGTTACACCCGGGGACTCAAAGTGTCTTTATGGCCCTCCCGCTGCAGCGGGTTTTGCCNTAAGCCATCCAGTCTATGGTATTTTGCTATAGCAGCCTGAGCTAAGATAATATATTAATGAAATAAAGCATTCAATACAAGCTTAGCAAGTATCAAGCTGGCAGTTACACCCGGGGACTCAAAGTGTCTTTACGGCCCTCCCGCTGCAGCGGGTTTTGCCAGGTAAGGAAACGAGTGGAGTGTTGGGTGGGGTCAGCTCACAGTAGGTGCAGTGGGCCCATGAACCCCTTCAATGGTCATTTCTCGGGTCCCTGAATGTCATGGCATCCTTGGAGGTTGAGAGTTTGCTCTGTTTCCCCCTAGTCTGTAAAAGCCAGCATGAAGGAAGGCTAATTGGAAACTNGTAGGTGCAGTGGGCCCATGAACCCCTTCAATGGTCATTTCTCGGGTCCCTGAATGTCATGGCATCCTTGGAGGTTGAGAGTTTGCTCTGTTTCCCCCTAGTCTGTAAAAGCCAGCATGAAGGAAGGCTAATTGGAAACTACCTCTCCGAAACTACCCCCATCTCCCACCAAGACAGTTAAGTTAAAAACAGCAGGGCATATAGGCCACACTGAAGAAGTTAATGCCACTCTTAATGGCCTGTAGACAGGCCAGGTGGTGGCCACATCACATATCCACTGCCTCACCAGCGTGACCTACACAAGCGATGCCTTGGAGGATAACAGCAGGCCACGTCTAACTCACCCAAGTCGTCAGCACTGCTGCTTATCGGTTGTGGCGTCTGTAAGTAGAGCAAACCGGCAGGGCTTCAGTGGCAGACGACCACTGATCTTCCATCCCAGTCAGGACGGAGGGCCTGAAGAAGTCTGCGTTCATGGGAGAGTCACAGAAGTACACACTCACAGTCTTACCCTAGCCTATGTTCATTCTCTTGCCCTCTGGACAAGGTAATCCTCAGGGATCTACTCTATTTGGACACNGAGCGCCAAAGAATTGATGCTTTTGAACTGTGGTGTTGGAGAAGACTCCTGAGAGTCCCCTGGACTTCAAGGAGATCCAACCAGTTCATCCTAAGGGAAATCAGTCCTGAAAATTCACTGGAAGGACTGATGCTGAAGCTGAAGCTCCAATACTTTGGCCACCTGATGCGAAGAGTTGACTCACCGGAAAAGACCCTGATGCTGGGAAAGATAGGGGGCAGGAGGAGAAGGGGATGACAGAGGATGAGGTGGTTGGACGGCATCACCGACTCAATGGACAAGGGTTTGAGTGGACTCCGGGAGTTGGTGATGGACAGGGAGGCCTGGCGTGCTGCAGTCCATGGGGTCTCAGAGAATCGGACACAACTGAGCGACTGAACTGAACAGAACGGATCCAAATAAACACCCTAGACCAGCCGAGATGCTAGCTGGAGGTGAGGAGGCTCTACATGGAGCACTAGAGGACAAAAATGAGTGCGAATTGCATCCTGAGGTGAGTATCAGCGGCAGGAGGCTGCAGTTCATGCCACCCAAATTTCCTCTCCAGTTCCACAGGAAGTGAAACCAAGCGGAAGCCTGGAACCGCTGTTCGCTGGTGGAAAGGAGCGTTTCTATGGAGCAAGTGGGTCTGAGGAGCGCAGGAAGCGCACACTAAGAACTCCGGTTGGTTGCCAGCTCTAACCCCTCAAGACACCCCATCCCCAGTGGCCCGAGGCCCATAGATTAGTCCCTCCCTGGAAACNAGGAGCGTTTCTATGGAGCAAGTGGGTCTGAGGAGCGCAGGAAGCGCACACTAAGAACTCCGGTTGGTTGCCAGCTCTAACCCCTCAAGACACCCCATCCCCAGCGGCCCGAGGCCCATAGATTAGTCCCTCCCTGGAAACCGGCCTCGGCTGATCTGGCACTTGCCTCCACCCCAGGGGCCGGTACGCCCAGGGCTTGGTGGATGACGCGGTATAAAAGGCCCTTCTCTCGGCCCAGTGCGGGTCTGCTCTACGCAGTCATCAGGGTTCCAGAGCTTGTTGCGGAGCAGGCGAGGCGCCCGCTGCACCTACGCTGCGTATCCGCATCTCCTCGGCCTACCTGCTTCCCCCAGGACCCCGCTCCTGCCGCTTCTGGGCGCACCCGCCATTAAACACCTTACAAGCGAAACTCTACGTCACGGTCTGTTTTCCAGGGCCCCTAACTTAAAATAAACTTGATCACATTCTTAGTTGCTCCATACCCAAATTAGAGAGGTGCTAAAAGCCTAGGATCCTCACTCACAAGACCACAGTTTGGACAACGTTCTGGGTCTCCAGTTTTAAGAATGTCTGACAAATCCGAGTGCCTGAGTTGGTGAAATATCTGGAAAAGTATCAGATAAGGGCAGGCCAGGTAGTCTGAGATTTTAAACAGAGTACATTAGATCTAGTTAGATCAAGCTGGCATTCTTCAGATCATTGAAACACTAATATGATGGAAGACTTGGGGATTTTTTTTTTTTTTAATGGCACTGCATGGACCCGAGATCAAAGAATAGAAACCACAGAGTGGATTCCAACCCTCTATGAAAAAGATCATGACGTCTAATAATTAAAATCTTTTCTAGGAGATGAATTAGCTGCTTTGAAAGAGAATGACCCCCTTGAACTGAAGGTGAGTAAGAGGCTGGGTGATCACCTTCATGGAAATTATCAGTGTAGTTTTTACATCATAAACTAAATGCACTTTGAGGCATATATTAGTTTTCTACTGCTCTATAATAAGTTACCACAAAACTAGCAGCTTAAAACAACACAAACTTATCATTGAACAGTTTTCGCAGGTCAGGAGCCTGGGTATGAGTTAGGTAGGTCTCACCAGGTTTAAAGAAGGGCGTCAGCGAGTCCTGGGGTCTTGTCGGATGCCTGGGGCTCTCTTCCGAACGCGCTCAGGCTGTTCAGCTGCCGGCAGCTCTGGGACCGGGCGCCCGTTTTCTTGCTGGTTACGGGCCAGGAGCCACTGCAGGCTATTGGAGGCTCTCCTTCCCTTGCCCTGTGGCCACGGTAGCCCCTCACACTCTCCCGCTTGAAACCCCTGTCAGGCAGGGCCGCGGGCCTTTGAAGGCTAACTTGATTAGGTCAGCCCCATCTAGATCATTTCATTTCTGATCATCTCAACGTCAGCCGGCTCACAACCTCATCATGCGAATGATGCGCCACGATGTCGACGGTTTCTGCGGACACCCCGGGGAGAGAAGGACGCAAGGCGCGCACCCCAGGGGGCGGGGCTGGGGGCCGTGCAGCCGGCTGCCCTGTGCTCCCCAACCGAAGGCTCAGGACTCAGGTCCCAGGCCCACGATGGATTCTCACTAGAGTAAACGTGCCCTGGGTTAACAGCGGGTACCTCCTGGGGCTGCTTTCACGGTCCGGCCTTAGCCTCAGCGCAGGCTGGGACAACCTGGCATCTGGGTCCTGCAGGTCCTGCAGAGGCTGGAGCAGGCCCTGAGCGGGCGAAGCAGCTCCCACCGCTCTCCAAACCTCCCCAAGTGCCTCAGAGACGGCTCTGGTCTGGAGACACCGAGAGCGGCCGATATTTCTGAGCACCCACAGGAGCAATGCCTGAGCACCCAGAAGTGTCTGGCGCCACTAGACATGCATTTCTGGGAACTGACCAGGGATTCTCAGGGGCGAGACACGAAAGGGTCCAGACCTCCTCATTTGTTTCTTTCTCTCAGTTCTCAGCTTTTCATCTGGGCACGAAGCAGGTCAGGATTTTGTGCAGAATCACGCAAGAAGCTGAACCAAGACGCTGCTGAAGAGAGGAAGGCCGGGCTCCGGGACGAGCCTGCAGACAGAAGGCCACGCGCGCCAGGAGTCTGGCTGCAGGCACCGCCAGGCCCCAAGGAGCGAGGGCCGCGGCCAGCCCCGCGGGGCCCGCCCCGCCTGCTCGCTCTGCGCGGCTGCCTCCCCGTGACCGCGCCCTCCAGACCGAACCCGGAAGCCTCATTTGGCCTCAGCGCGGCGAGGAACGAAGGGCCGCTGACCCTCCTGACGCTTTGGCCCCCAGTGGGGGCCCCGCCGGCCCAGGGGCCCTGAGCTGAGCAGGGAGTCTTTCTCTTCGCTCAGAGAGCTGCTCTTTCCACCCTCGGGCAGCAAGCAAGCAGCCTTTGTCAGGACGGGTGGGCTGTTGCGCAGACCCAGAACAACGAGCTTTGCTTTGTGTAGAAATAAACCCTCTGTACAGAATTACGGCCAGATGAACACAGATCTACACTGATATTCAAATGGAATCACGGTGTTATTTTCTCAGAAAAGCAATGAACATATTTGAGCTACGCTTTTTGATTTTGTCTTGAAACTTACACCCACAGAATTTGAAATATACTTCATCCTTCTTTTTTATGCCTTGGGCATGTACATTTGTGTGTAGAAGTTCACATACATGTGATTATTCTGATTTTAAAAAGAGATCATTATAGAAAACACGGAAGAGTTTCAAGAAAAACTAATAAAAGTTGCCCACGCTGTCTCCATTTACGGACAAGCGCTCTTAATGTTTTGTTATATCCATCACACATTTTTTCATATATATCATGCATGCTGCTCAGTAGACTGGATTTTTTTAATGTAAAAATATATCGTGCATGAGATTGAGAGACAGCAGGGACCACAAATCCCCCAAACCTCAGAGCAGCTACTCTCATTATTACTGTCAGCCCTTGGCTTTATGCTTCTTTGTAGAATCCCATCTCTGGGGAATTTGACCATATCTGATAGGTGACAAGGGACTCTGTCAGGCTCTCTGGCTTACGATTACACTAAGAGATTTGCTTTTCTCTTTCTCCTGGACCTCTATACCCACCATGTACTTCTCAGAGAGAGAATCTAGAGAGAAAAAAGTTCCAATAGCAAGTGTGAAAATCCAGGGAAGCCTTTGATTACTGCCTTTTTCTTTGGCCACATCCAAGACTTCACCCTCCAGCAGAATGGCCAGGGGACCGACCATCCTTCTCCCATGTGAAAACTCTTTTCCACAAGAGTAGAGAGGAATCTTTGAACACATACCTCCCTTCACCTGAGGAGTCAACACAGGTCATTTGGGGTAAACATTTCCTCAATTAATGAATCTTTGAAGGCTGTTTTTTTCATGGAACAGCATCCCATTGTTTGGATATACCACAATTTGATCGACTGTGTTGGAATATTCATGTTTACCATTTTTTTTCTTTATAGATAAGGCTATGATAAATGTCTTTGTACACAAATCTTTAAAAATGTTTTCCCCATCATTTCAGAGGATGAGCAAACAATTTTGTTGCATTCTGACAACAGAAAACCATTTTTTTTCTTATATAAACTGTTAAAAATAGAATATGTCATTCTAAATGACCTAACAGAATTATTTCTGGTCTTAAGAGTTTAGAAAATTCAAAATGAGTATAGTACATAGAGAACCAATGTTTGGGAACCTCTTGGTAGCAATTCTATACAAGTCTTTTACACAGAGGATATTAACTACTGACTATTCAAAGTTGTTGGATAAAAAGAAGCATTACAGTCAAACCGATAAATTATCAGTGACGATGAATACAATGATGGATACCAAATGAGAACAGATCAGTGACATTAGCATGTCAGTAAGATAGACTCTGTGATCTATTCAAACTTTTCATAATCATAAACAACTTGAAACACCTGGTTGCTTTGACTGACTAAAAAGTACGAGCAATTAGAGAAATCTGTACTTCCTCTCTTTTGTGATCTTCCTTTGCTCCTTTTCAGGGTTCAGCAACATTCTTTGATGCAAAGAAGGAGTTTAGAAACTCAAAGTCTTCATCCCTTCTCAAGTGAAATAGAAACAGATTACACTTGGGGGGAAAGAGGAAGGAGTCTAAGCACCAGTGATGGAGAAGGAATAAGAAAAGGCATATATAGCTTTAGGGAGGAAGTTCCAACCAGTCAAAAGCAGGATTGACATACTTAGTGATGCAGCAGGAATCCTAAGTCTTCTATCTATCTACAGTTTATCTGCTTATCTAGCCAACTGTCCATTCACCTACCCATCCAAGCATATATCCCAACAATTTAAAGCGGTTCACTTGCCAGATGTTAAGAAAATGTCTGGTGAGGATTCACAAATACTAATCTCTCTACTAGAGCACTGACTCTCACCAGTGTTTTTGAATTAAGTTTGAGAATAACAACAATAGTTTCATGTAATCCTTCTATTTTAAAATAATTTATTTTTTTTAAAAAGGTCTCTCTAGTAGTCATGTACAGATGTGAGAGTTGCACCATGAAGAAGGCTGAGTGCTGAAGAATTGATGTTTCTGAACTGTGGTGCTGGAGAAGACCCTTGAGAGGCCCTTGGACTGCAAGGAGATCCAACCAGTCCATCCTAAAGGAGGCCAGCCCTGGGTGTTCATTGGAAGCACTGCTTCTGAAGCTGAAACTCCAGTACTTTGCCTACCTGATGCGAAAAGTTGACTCACTGGAGAAGATCCTGATGCTGGGAGGGATTGGGGCAGGAGGAGAAGGGGACGACCGAGGATGAGATGGTTGGATGGCATCACCAAAGCAATGGATGTGAATCTGAGCAAGCTCCAGAAGACAGCAGAGGTCAGGGGAGACTGACGTGCTGCATTCCGTGGTGTCGCCAAGAGTTAGACATGACTTAGCAACTGAACAACAACATTTTTAAGAGTACTATTTGAAGAGAAGAGGGTAAAAATAGTGGAGAATACCTACTACATCCTCTAACGCTATAAACAGTCACCTTTACTTCCGTATCTCAGATGTTCTCTTTGTCCAGCAGACAAGACGCCAAACAGTTTGCTCCCCTCTAGTCCACCTTAAGGACATGCACTTAAGAAGCACTGGGAGGGCAGGGTCTGGTGGAAAGCACTGAATCTTTGGCATTATTGCTTAAGGTGTTTGAGTCTTCAGACACATCCTTCATTTCTTGTGCCCAATTTCCCCATCTTTAGAGTAAGATGTCTATGTCTCATCTTCCTTTAGGACGTACCCATCCTGAGTCCAGTATCAGTAAATTGTCCCTCAGTAAATGGCTGTTTAGAAGAGTTATCCTAATTTTTAAAGGCCAAATGTATAAAGAATTGGCTGAACTAAGAGAAGACTTTTCTTTGGCATCAGGAATAGTGAACGGGCAACGTAGAGAGAGGTTTGGGAGGAAGCTAGAAGGTAGAGGCAGTAGAACCTTGGAGAAGAAAAGTTCTGGCTCGGAGACTTCTCCAAGGCAGCTTTCCCCTGAGCTCTTCTCCCCATCACTGCAAGGCAGGCTGCCCCAAGCTCCTCCTCTGATCTCATTCCGAGGGCCTCATTTCTATGGGAAACCAGTCAAAACACTGTCAAGCCACAGTGTGAATGTCACCCCAGGGAAAAACTCTGGAATTAGATGTGCCTGCTTCTTAAACAGGTGAGGCAAATTATACTCCCAAGAGCATGGTGTCAATGTCAAACAGTCTCTCAGGGCTTTTGAGAGTGGGAGAGCAGACAAGGAGACAGTTTCACATGTAGATATTGCTACAGCCAAATGCTGGAAATAGAAAGTACATATCCAAGGGTTTATTAGTACAGTTCAACCTCATCATAACAGACTCCACAGACACGAAGTTTTCTTAAAATAAGCATTCCTTGCTAGCGCTTCTCTTCCTGCAGCTTTTCAATATTACACCCACAGAGCTATAGGGTCCTGTCTAAAAATACTGCAACATATGTTTATGTAAAAATGCTGCTCCATGAGGATAATGAGGGAGGACTCCCTTGAAAGGCACCATGGGATAGTGGAAAGAGAGCTGGGCTTAAAACCAAGAGATTCTGGCTTCTACTTCTGATTCTACCTGTGATTGAGCCTGAAGATGTGACCACATCAAGTGGCCTTTTTAAATCTTGCCTTTTTTATTTATAAATAAGAATTTTTTGAACAACATTCAATCTAAAGCTCTTCTAGTTCTGCTGCCATAAGATAGCAAAGATTCTTTCCAGCACTGTTACATGAAGTCTTGTTTATATTTTCTATTTTTTAAATTTCTTTCTTAAAATTATTAAATTTGAAAGTCATTTATTGGGGTCACCAAAAATAGCACTGGAGTAAAATGCATAAAAAATAAGCAAACACATCCATTTTTATAGTTCTTTATATTATAAATTTAAATTGAAGAAGCCTTTTTTTCATTTAAATGGAAGACAAATCTAGGTCATGAAGATATCTTCAACTATGAGCGGGTAGAGAGAGAACACTATGGGGACAAAATTGCCTTAGAGAAGCTTTTTTCTAATTACCAATTTCTTAAAAGCTGGTAGTTCTCAACTGGGGGCAATTTTACCCCGGGGGACATCAGGCCATATCTGGAGACAGTTTTTGGTTCTCAAAACTGGTGAGAACTATTGGCATCTAGTGAGAAGAGGTCAGGGATGCTGCTAATCATCCTACAAGGCACAGAACAGCCTCTATAACATAAAATTAGCCAGCCTAAAATGTCAAGACTGCCAAGGTTGAAAAACCCAGATATGACGCTCTCAAGACTACTAACCATATTATGTTGAGCTTGAAATGCCCAAGTTGACATTGAAAGCAGTTGCCTCACCACAAAATGGTTATTTTAGTTTTGCCAAGAGAGAAACCATCCTCTCAGATGAAATTCTCTAAAGGAGTTAGGCAAAAATATTACTTTTGTGAATACAGGCATTTATTCCTACACTCTAAGTTAAAATCCAGCNAGCACCAGAGGACGGACGCGGCTCCCCGTGCTCCCCTGCCACTTTCTCCACCTTGCCATCTTGGCCCGAGGCCTTCTCTCTCTTCCTGGAATCCGACAGGCTTATTTCTGCCTCAGGCCCTTTGACGGGGTGCTGGCTCCACCTGCGAAACTTCGGTTGCTCCCTGGCTCACGTGCTCGTTGCCTTCAAGACTCGGATCAACCACGGCCTCTTCACGCAGGCCTCTGGTCACCACCGCGTCCAACAGACCACTCCAGCCCCTGTGCGTTCCCTCGCCATTTCTTTTTTCTACTCTTTCTTGAGATCTTTTTTTTTTTTAATATAGGATGTATTTCTTGGATTATGAGGCTATTTTCCGTCTCCTCCATAAGAATGCAAACTCCAGGAGGACAGAAACCATGTCTGCTTTGCCAATAGTTCTACCACCTGCAGCTAGAACAGTGTGGCATATGGCAGACACCTCAGGAATGCCTTTTGAATGCACTGAAAAATTAAATGAAATTTATAAAGTGTGGACTTTGGTAGGACTAGAGGGAAGCAGAGGGATCCCCAGGTGGCTCAGTGGTAAAGAGCCTGCCTGCCACAGCGCCAGGGCAGGAGACACAGTTTCCACCCCTGGGTCTGGAAGATCCCCTGGAGGAGGAAATGGCAACGCGCTCTAGTACTCTCACCTGGAGAATCCCATGGATGGAGGAGCCTGGTGGGGGGGCTCCATGGGGTCACAAACAGGTAGACCCAACTGAGTAACTGAGAACAACAGAAGATGGAATAGGATGATGTTCAGAGCAAGGACTCAAAGACTCCTTAATTAGAAATACACTCCTAATAATTTTTATATAACCACAATTTTTTACCCTTTGATTTTTTAAGTTGACATGTCAAATTTTAAACCCTTGTTTAGGGCAGAGCTCTTACAGTATATATATAATACTTTAATTCTAATTATGTATTTAGTCATATGTTTCCTATAATTTATAAATAAAATTCTTAACAAAGGCTACCATTTTAAATGTACCATTTTTTCATGTGATTCTATATTTTCTTCCTAATGAAAGATCACATTACCATTATTTTACAACTTCTTGAACATAAAATTTCCAAGCTATTATGAAATTATACTTTACTTGTTTGAAAAGCTTCATAATTCTTCACACTCCTAACTTAGTCCTGTTCAACAAACATTTTTAATAATAATATATAATAAAATTCACTATTTTTATATATGAGTGACATACCTTAAAATCCTTACTCTCCTGGAATAACATAAAATCCATTACATATATCAAGCCATCTGTGGATTAAATCCTATGCAATTCCACAATCTTTCACAATTTTTATATCTTTAATGTGAACAGTAGTCTAATAGTTTTCTTATCTAGACCTCTAAATCCCTAGCAGACTATAAGCAGAAAACTGTATGGAAAGGGAATTTGAGGATCTTCTGGAAAAAGTAAATTGGCAAACACACCCTGATTGGTCCTAGTTCCTCTGAATTGCTTGTCTCCATGGACATAAAGTTATCCTTTGTACAAATAACCAGTCAGAGTCATCAAGAGTCACTCACATTTAACCAGGAGGCCTTCAGTTCAGAGGCCTCTCCATCCAGCAGCCCCATCTTTGGCTTTGGTCTTTNTTGGCAAACACACCCTGATTGGTCCTAGGTCCTCTGAATTGCTTGTCTCCATGGACATAAAGTTATCCTTTGTACAAATGACCAGTCAGAGTCATCAAGAGTCACTCACATTTAACCAGGAGGCCTTCAGTTCAGAGGCCTCTCCATCCTCACACCCATCTTGAGCGCCCTGCTGCCTCTAACAGCCTCTGACTTGACCATGCACCTCCCTCTCTGTGTGTGTCTTTCTCTCAATCACACACACACACACACACACACACACACACACAGTCTTGGCGCTTCCTTCGCGCACCAGGGCTTCAGATTAGGAGCAGCCCCATCTTTGGTTTTGGTCTTTCCTGGTGACTCAGTGATAAAGAAACTGCCTGCAACGCAGGAAACAGGTGTTTGATCTCTGGGTCGGGAAGATCCCCTGGAGAACGGAGTGGCTACCCACTCCAGTATTCTGGCCCGGAGAATCCCATGAACAGAGGATCCTGGTGGACCACAGTCCATGGGATCGCAATGAATCGGATGTGACTTGGTGACTAAGCAGCAGCAATAACCTCTGTGGCTTGAGCGTCTTAGGACTCACAGCAATCAGCACAGTTTTTTCCTTTCCTTTCCAGTGGGGCACAGCCAATTAATACAGAGAGAAGCGGCTGAAGGGCAAATAGGGAGAAGGGAGACCATGAACACTTGAAAACAACAGAAAAGTGTGGAGAAAACGTGTGTGATTCACACACATTTTGATTCTACCAAGTATATGTGCACATACATACATAGATCCATATGTACTACATAAATACACNAATTAATACAGAGAGAAGCGGCTGAAGGGCAAATAGGGAGAAGGGAGACCATGAACACTTGAAAACAACAGAAAAGTGTGGAGAAAACGTGTGTGATTCACACACATTTTGATTCTACCAAGTATATGTGCACATACATACATAGATCCATATGTACTACATAAATACACATGAGTTAAGCTTTTTCTTACAGTTCTTTGTGTCTGATCCTCACCACTGACCTTATGCTCACAGCTTACAGCCACCTGGAACCACTCAGTGTGGGAACAAAGAAATCTGCATAGCACCCATGCTGACCAGCGCTAACGGTGTGCATGCGTCTGTCAGAGGAAGCGTGGAGACTTAAAGAGACAGAGCAACTGCTACGGATCAACTCAAGTTGGTCTCACCCTTCCTGACTTACTGGCCGAAGACGACATGCGCTGCGTGGTTTGGTTCATACGAGGCCTCCTCTGAAGACAAGAGATGCTGTTGTCAAACATACCAGCCTGCTCTGCAAGGGCAGAGACTAATTTATACCTGGCATCTAGCATAACACACACATACTAGAAAACACACCAGGGAAAAGATCACGTGTCATGAGCTCAGCCCAGTTGCCGGTGCGTGAACCTGTTCGCAAATTGCGGCCTGTCATTCCACAAAAGTGAGATGATTCCAAGCATCAGCTTGGGCAGATGAGAGTTTCATGCCTTCACAGTATGATTTAAGGATGTGACAGAATTGCTACAAGATCCACGTCTAAGGACATGGACTCTTAAATTCAACGGGAAGAAAAGGGAGCAGTTTCAGGAAGAGATAAGTGGACATGTTTGACATGTTATCAAGGTTGGAAGCAACATTTCTCTAGCAAAGTCTAAGTCAAAGAAAAGAATGAAAGAGGGTGATGAAATATGTAATCTCCTTTAGAAAGGATTCCAACATAGTTAAATTTGAAAAAAAAATTTGATGTTCAGAAATTCAGTTATCTTAAGCTGAGTAAATTAAACATCATTGTGACTTGTCATAGATTTTTAAATGGACAAAGGACAAAATGAAGCACCCTCTAGACCCTTTGCTATAAGATGACAGATTTTACTAAAAACCAGCCCGGGTGGCTCCACACACTCACTCACTCTCCCTGTATGGCCGCCTCCTCCCTACCCTTCCCAATGCACACCCTGCTCTCTTCTGGCTTCCTGTGACCCTTCTATTCCCTTCTTTCACCGTCCCGCAAGCCTCTACGCTTGGCAGGGTCACTTTTCTTCTTCTGAATTTCACCTTCTTTTGTTTTTAAACAATGGTAATAACTCTCACGTACTGAACACTTGCTAGTCGCTCAGAATTTTGCTTTCAGCGGCCCATTTGCATTCATTAACAACAGCATAAGGTGGACACTTTATTACAGACAGGTCACAGACAAGCCCTTTAAGGCTAGAAAGAATGCACTAATTAAGTGAGTTCACTAATTAAGTGCACTAATTCACTTAAAATAAAACAGCTACTAAACGGCAGAACCAAAATCTGAGCCTGACTTCATGGAATTTCCGGTCTCCTGGTCCGCAGCACGCTGCTTCAACGGCACGCCTCTTGCCGTATTATGGCAGTGATTTAATCAAACCAAGCACAGTCGCGGCGCATACAAGCGCAAGACATCACTCTAGACATCAGGGGCCAAAGCAGGGATGCGAGGGCAGTTCCCGCTGTGCTGGAGAGGATTCTGTCCGGAGACAGAAACAGTTCCATTACTTTACCAAAGAGAGTGTCATGTGAAGAATGTGTAGTGTAGCATCTAGCTCTTGAAGAACTGAAAGATCATAATGAAATAAACGTTCAACTCTCACAAATGTAGTAGGACACATATTCGGCCCCTAGAACTGAAGGATCAGAGGGAAAAGTGTAGAACTTCTAAAGTTAGACTTTGAAGGTGGGGACCCACAGATTCACCCCTCAGACCTCCGAGGAGGAGTCAGCCCGCAGGGGCTGGGGTCTCACTCAGAAAGCCTTCGTGACGCTGGGGGGCAGACGCCGCAGAGGGCAGCAGGCTGGCAGCCGGGTCTCAGGGCACTCAGCGTCCCCGGCTCTGGGAAACTGCAGGTGCACAATCGAGTGCTCCTTCGAGAATGACCTGCCACGCCGACGTGAGAGGTGCCCCTGGGGCCACGACAAGCACGTGAAGCCTGCGGGAGGCAGCTGTGCCTTCCTCCTCCGCCAGCTTCCTGTCTGCCTCACTGTCCCTCCTGGCAGAGCCGGCGGAGAGCTGCTGGGCGTGGCAGGCACATGGCTGGCGAGTTGCAGCAAAAAGTGGGCCTTGAAGGGGTGCATTTGAAGCGGAGACAGAGGCTCACTCATCACTCTAGCCTTGCGGCTGTGGTCTAGCAGAACGGGGTGTGCAGACTGCTATGCAGGGCACCACACAAGGGCCTGGCACATGCCCGAGACGAGAGGGCATGAGCCTCACCCCATAGACCTGTGCACAGGGTCAGAAGGCACGTTCCGAATACATTGTATTTCAAAGCATGCATGTAATGTACATTTCAAAGTATACTCTCTAGTACATAATATATCCAATATAACATATCTAATTCAAAGTATGCATTTAATGTACATTTCAAAGTATACTCTCTAGTATATATTATAATATAAATATAATTTAATATATCCAATATGCCATATATTTAATTCAAAGTATGTATTTAATATATATTTCAAAATATACTCTATAGTATATATTATAAACATAATTTAATATATCCAATATGACATATATGTAATTCAAAGTATGTATTTAATGTATATTTCAAAATATGTATTTAATATATTTAAAAATGTACTCTATAGTATATATTATAACATAAATATAATATATCCAATACAACATATATTTAACTCAAAGTGTGCATTCAGCCCCTCCGAGCGTGCCGCAGGCAGGCCTCTCCCCTCCCCGTGGGTTCTGCTATGGGTCTGGGGCAGGTTTGCATTGGTTTCTCCTGAGAAGCCCATGTTCTCCTTCTTCCCTCTGAGATACAACCATCATTCCTTGAAAGAACTTACAGCATTGCAAAAGGGGCAGAAACAGCCTCTGACTTCTGCTCTGGGGTCTTCAAAGACATCCTAAAGTGGGAAAATACTAAGAGGCTGTCTTCTTGATGGGAAAAAACTTTGGAAAAATCAAACAAAAATTATTCAACATACTGTCTTGTTACACACATACAATGCCTATGGGTCTAGAACAACAGCAATATTCAAAGAGACAAAACTGGAAAATGGCAAATGTGCCTGCTTTAAAGCATGTGACCTACTTTTCCCTACTGAGTTGTCCTGAGTATATCAGCCTTGAGAGACAGATGCCAAATCTAGAATATTCCTCCTGCTGTGCTATGTAAGAAGAGCATGTGATAAAACGCTTTTCATGATCTAAGTTCATTGATATGATTTACCTGGCCAACTGTGAATTTGCTGAAAAAGGAATAACAGGGTTTTTTTGGTTGTAATCATTGTTACTATCTTCAACATGTATACACCACTAGTTTCACTGGGAGAACGTTCCTTTATGACAGTATTATCGGCATCCATGAAAACATTTCCAGTTCCCTACTGTTTTCCTCAAAGCAGAACAGAGGTGGCCTGAAACTCAATTTAATTTCCAGTGCTAATTTCCAGGTCCTTGGAGATAATGAACATGTTATTTGATTTATAAATTAAATGTAACCTGCCAACGTGACTCACGCTCTGGAGATGCTGATTTCATTCTAGAGCATGCCAGAGTTAGAGTGTTTCCTCAGGAGCCTCTCCTTAGGAGGGGCCTTGTGAGAGCAAGCAGGCTGGTGATCTGCAAAACAGCACCAAGGACGCCTGTTACGGCAGGTGTGAGGGCTTGCAGCGCCCTGTGAACGCTGAGAAATCACTTTCCAGGGAACCCCCCACGGCTCCAGATGTCGGACACTATCGTCTCGAGTGTAGAATGAGAAGAGATGTTAAAGTGTCTGCCTTGGGTTTGCTTCCGGCCAGAGACGACTGCACCCCAAAGATACCCAGGAGTACTCAGATGAGTAAGAAGGTACCACCCGCAGCGCTGGGGATTGAGAGCAGACAGCACTGTCAGAAATAAAACCGCAGTCCAGACGCCTCCGGCCCTTTTCTTAGCACACTGCAAACCAGGGTGAGAGCAGAGTCCGAAAAGGTGGTACTTCGCTACGCAATTCTCAAATTTTCAAACTTCTCCCCTCGGAATCGTGAAGAACTCCAAAACAGAAAGGAGGGTACGTGATCCGCCTCCACCCATTTCATCTCTCACATACACGACATCAAGAGATGCTTCCCAAAAATGGGTTCTCATGAAGCAATATACCCATGAAAATGATTTTGTTTGGTTTATCCTGACATAACGGGACACATAACCATTCAAAACACCAGCCTGCTGCTTCAGTGTGTACATGTGGTTCAAAAGGAAATGGACGCCACTCTAAGACTGCTCAGACAATTATGCGCAAAGACTCGACAACAGTTATCCCCCTTGATCTTGGGATCAAGTGCGAGCTGATAGCCAGCCCTGAGCCCTCTCTCACATCCTTTCTTGCTTCCAATAGAAGAACGGTGCTCCTTGCAAGAAGGCTTCCTCTTCCTACCGCCCCTCAGTGGCATGGAGGAAAAACAGTACATTAAAGTCCGTGCCCATGAATCACTAAGATTCTTCCAACCTTGCAGAGGCACAGTGATTTACGTGACGGAGCAATCGCCTTTTGCAGCCTGTCTCACCCTGCACACTCTCCGCTCAGTAAGACGTGTCTGTCTCTCATCCTCCATGTTAGCTGGCCGCTAAAGGTCACAAAAGCTAAACCCACACATAATGACATCNTATGCGAGACAGCAAAAGAGACACAGGTGTATAGAACAGACTTTTGGACTCTGTGGGAGAGGGAGAGGGTGGGATGATCTGAGAGAATAGCATTGAAACATGTATATCACCATATGTGAAACAGATCGCCAGTCCAGGTTCAAT
Source organism: Neotragus pygmaeus (assembly GCA_006410875.1). Taxonomy (NCBI): domain Eukaryota; kingdom Metazoa; phylum Chordata; class Mammalia; order Artiodactyla; family Bovidae; genus Neotragus; species Neotragus pygmaeus. The sequence goes on from SJYV01007566.1 coordinate 114,060, forward strand.
GCATGAGACAGGGTGCTCAGGGCTGATGCACTGGGGTGACCCAGAGGGAAGGGATGGGGAGGGAGGTGGGAGAGGGGTTCAGGATGGGGAACACATGTACACCCATGGCAGATTCATGTCAATGTATGGCAAAAACCACTACAATATTGTAAAGTAATTAGCCTCCAATTAAAATAATTTTTGTAAAAAGTTAACAAAGAAAGAAAGAAAGAAAAAAGGAAGAAGAAAACCCTGCCATTGAAAATGCACCTGGCATAAGTATATTATGAAGCTATGTAGTGTAATGAAAAGGGCCCTAGGTATGGAGAAATAAACCCAGGTCTACGGGCTAATTCAATTATTGGGAATAAGCCACTTTTACTTGCTTTATTGCATTTTAGCAATATCACCTGTGAAAATGGAACTGCCATCTCATGATACTCTTGTGAGGATCACCATGAGAAAATTAATAATTCAATTTCAATTGTTCAAGGGATGTAAAGATACCTTGCAAAAGATAATAAAGGCAGTAGTGTTACATTAATCAGATAATTAATAATTTTATAAGTTTAATATGATCATCTCAGACTTTGGAACAGAAAGTTGCAAAAGGAATAAAGGATTTCCCTGTTTGTCCAGTGGTTAAGAATCCTCCTGGCAATGCAGGGGACATAAGTTTAATCTCTGGTCTGGAAAGATCCCACTTACCTCAGGGCAACTAAACCTGTGCCACAACTACTGAGCCCACACTCTCTAGCCCACGTGCCACCATGACCAAAGCCACCACAATAAGTCTGCCCACCACTAGAGAGTAGCCCCCACTCACCATAACTAAAGAAAGACTGCACATAACCGCGAAGATTCAACATAGCCAAAATAACTATTTCAAAACATGTTACCTAGTTTAATAATTTCTTTTAATAAAAATTAACCAGTTGATTATGATACCTTCCCTTTGCAGTGTGGAAACTGGACCGATTTGAGAACTACCATCCACTTAACTGAAAGAGAAAGACCTTTTTCATGAACTCATCACAGATTTATCTGAGTTCTTGCTTGTGACCAAGAACTGAGCTAAACTCTGATAGAAAGCTCAATACTCAGAAGTTTCCTTCAAGTCGTGGATATAGACCAATGGTGACCGTGTAGCCAGAGACATGTCAAAGCAGATATAAACAGATTGCATTGGAAGCTTTGGGGATAATATAATCAAGGAGCCTAGAGAAAGTCAGCAGTGAACCCTACTTTACCTGGACAAATGACAGGTTACAATGTTAAACATATGTAAAAATTTTAAAAGCAAGGGGAGAAGAATAGATTCCATTTTACTATAAGGACTCTACAGTGATGAGCTGCAGTTATGTAGTTTCATAAACACAGTTTGCATAGCTAGCTCATCCTGGCCTTCCAGGAAACGAATCACATTCAGATCGCAAGAACTTTGATCTCAAAGCCAGTTGTAGTTTAAACACCAAAATATTCCATAACAGTAGATCATTCCTCTCTTTGTGTCTAAGCTTCCTTATCTGTAAAGTGGAGATGACAATAATAGTGATGGACAGGGAGGCCTGGCCTGCTGCGATTCATGGGGTCACAAAGAGTCGGACACAACTGAGCGACTGAACTGAACTGAACTGAATGGTGTTACTGTGAAGATTAAGTATCAGAGCTTAGAACAATGCCCAGGACAAAGTTAAGGGTTCAATAGACATTGGCATATCAGTGCAAGAAGACCAATTGTCACTGAAAACTCACATGAAGGTATGAATGTCAAGGCAGAAGGTGAGGGAAGGTGCTTAGGCCACGTTAACCAGGGAAACAGAACCAGTGGAAAATAGACATTAATAGATTTATTACAAGGAACTGGCTTATGCTGCTGTGGGGGCTAGCTGCACAAGTCTGAAATTCCTAGAGCAGCCCCTCAGGAAGGTTAGACTGGAACCCTCTACTGGGACTAACGTTAAGTTATGATCCCAAGGCAAGTGTTCCCCTCCCTCAGGGAAGCTTCATTCTGCTCTTAAGGCTTTTAACTGATTACATCAGACTCACCCAGATTGTCGAGGGAAATCTCTACTTTGAGATTCTTTGACAGCTTTATTTAATTGACATATAAAGAATTATACATATTTAATGCATATAATTTTATGAATTTGGACCTGTGAAACCATGACCAGAATCAAGGTAACAGACAGATCCTACACATCCCAGTGTTTGTTTATGTCTTTTTGGCTTGTTTTGTGATATAAACATGTGACGTGAGATCTACTCTTAACAAGTTTTGAAGTGCACAGCACTATATTATAAGCTATAGGCACAGTGTTGTACAGCAGGTCTCTAGAACTAATTAACTTGAGTGACTAAAACTTTGTACACACTACAACAGCACCCAATTTCCCCCACCCCTCAGCAGTCTCTATTGTATTATCTGATTCTATGAGTTTGGCTGTTATAGATGCCTAATAAAAGTGGAATCAGGCACTATCATCCATCAGTAACTGGCTTATTTCAGTTAATATAATGCCCATCCATGTTACAAATTTCAAGATTTTCTTCTTTAAGGCTGAAAAAATACTCTTTTTACAAAATTTTTTAATTAAAAACTATGGTAAATTACAATAGTCTTAGAAAATACAGAAGAAAGTTACATATAGCCCCACTATATAATTGTTTTTAAGTAGATAAATTAAGATTTTTAGCTAAAGTTTCAATATCAAACTCTCAAAAATTAATAGGCTCAATAGACAGAAAAGTAAAAGGATCTTGTAGATCTGAAAAGCACTATGAACCAGTTCAACATAAGATTTATACAATTTTCACATAACAGCAGGATACAAATTCTACTCAAGTTCTTATAGACTATAAACCAGGAGACACTGGAACACATCCAGGGACATAAAACAAGGTACAAAAATTTCATGGTTTAAACGTATTGAAATTATACAGAATATGTTCTATTACTGTGGAATTATGTTAGAAATCAATATCAGAAGATATTTGAGAATAACCCACATATTTTCAAGTGCAATGTGACATTTACCAAGAAAGATTTTTGACTTATCCATTGAAAGCCTCAATAAATTTTAAAGACTGAAAAGACACGGAGGGTGATTACAGAGAAGAAAGCATATAAATGAGGAACTAATATCAATATTAGAAATTAATATCAAAGATACTTTAAAAAAACACCCTGCTCATTAGAATCACATCTGGAGCTTTGGAGAAAAAAGAAAATACCTGGGCACTTGTATTTTTCAAAAAATTCCAAGATAATTCTAATGTGCATCTGGATTTAAAAAAGAGATTACAGGCTTTTCTATTAAATGATGGTTTTATTGATATAGAAGTCTATTATTTTCTGTTGACCAATCATGATAGTTATGAAATCACAATATTAAAAGATGCTTATCAGTTTTCAAAATCAGTAATATGACAAACAATAAAAGATAATTACAATTCCAAGCCATAATGGAAGCATGGTTAACCTAACAATATAAAATGGTGGTGGTATTTAGTTGCTAAGTTGTGTCCAACTCTTGTGACCCCCTCGACTGCAGCCTGCCAGGCTACTCTGTCCATTGGATTTCCCAAGCAAGGATACTGGAATGGGTTGCCATTTCCTTCTCCAACAATACAAAATAATTACATACAATTTAGGAGGTTAAGTAGAGTGATATGATAAGAAGAAATGCATACATGTACATGTTTTCATCCACTGGGCCAGCCTAGGTATTTTGGTTGGTGCACTTAATCCATTTATATTTAAGATAATTATCAATATGTATGATCATATTACTATTTTCTTAATTGTTCAGAAGAAAAGTTGTGACCAACCTAGATAGCATATTCAAAAGCAGGGACATTACTAGTCTAGTCAAGGCTATGATTTTTCCAATAGTCATGTATGGATGTGAGAGTTGGACTGTGAAGAAGGCTGAGCACCAAAGAATTGATGCTTTTGAACTGTGGTGTTGGAGAAGACTCTTGAGAGTCCCTTGGACTGCAAGGAGATCCAACCAGTCCATTCTGAAGGAGATCATTCCTGGGATTTCTTTGGAAGGAATGATGCTAAAGCTGAAACTCCAGTACTTTGGCCACCTCATGCGAAGAGTTGACTCACTGGAAAAGACTCTGATGCTGGGAGGGATTGGGGGCAGGAGGAGAAGGGGACGACAGAGGATGAGATAGCTGGATGGCATCACTGACTTGATGGACGGGAGTCTGNAAGCTGAAACTCCAGTACTTTGGCCACCTCATGCGAAGAGTTGACTCACTGGGAAAGACTCTGATGCTGGGAGGGATTGGGGGCAGGAGGAGAAGGGGACGACTGAGGATGAGATAGCTGGATGGCATCACGGACTTGATGGATGCGAGTCTGAGTGAACTCCAGGAGTTGGTGATGAACAGGGAGGCCTGGCATGCTGCAATTCATGGGGTTGCAGAGAGTCGGACACAACTGAGCGACTGAACTGAACTGATACCCCAGGGAACAATATTCAATGTCTTATAGTAAATAATGGAAACTAATCTGAAAATGTGCGTATATGTGTCACTGAAAGACTTGCTGTATACCTGAACCTAACACAATATTGTAAACCAATCGTATTTCAATGTGAAGAACGAATCTTTTACAATGCTCATTTCACAGATTAGGAAACTGAGGTACAGAAAGGCCGGGACCTGCTCCATCTCAGGAAGCCTCAGCTTCCCGAGCCATCCTCTGGCGTACACCCCTTCCACAGCGCTCGATTTCCCACCTAGGGAACCACGTTTTTCTTCATGTGTTTTGGGAGCAGGTCAGCGGCAACACACCCCAGGGCTGCCTTGGACAGTACCTCCAAAGAGCAGGCCAGAGACAGTCTGGGGAGATGGGGAGCAAGAAGGGCGGAAGAAGTGCAGGGAAGCGGGAGGACAGCCAGCCGCATCCCCTCAGCCTCAGCCGGCACACGCACGCAGTCGCCAGCAGCAGCTTCAGGACTGGCGTGGCGGGAGCCGAGGAGTGATATCCCGGATGGACTCGGTGGGCACAGGAGTACTATGGACGGAGCACATTTCAGGGACACATCAGAAGAGAGGCAGGAGCGCAGACAGGGGGGCTGGACAGGACAGTGTCCACTCTGGCACTGGTCCTGAAAGGCAGGGCCTGAGATGGCCTGGGAGAGGGAGAGATGTGAATAAAGAACCGCAGCGTGTTATCTTTAAGGCAGGCTGACATGCCTATCACTTTGGAAACATTAGACCTATACTATACTATAAGATCAATGCTGTGGACTTCTATTTTCAAACTGTTCATCTTCACAGTGATGTTACAGATACAAAAATAAATGACTTTAGTCAAAGAGGAACTTCTAAAGCGATACAAGCAAAGGGTAAGATCAGGAATCTTAAAGAACTATCATCTTTGAGGATCAGTCAAGGAGAGGCAGGAAAGAAAAAAACAAGAGAAATATCAGAGTCCAGAACGGATCATATCACAGAAATTAAGGCAATGAGCAGTTTATGAAACATTCCAAAGAGTCAAATGGTGCGGTGAAAGAGAACTGTATTTTATAAGACAGAAGACTATACTGGTGACTTTCAAGAAAGAAGTCTCAATATAGTTATGAGGGTGAAAATCAGACTCCAGCAGTTAAAGGAAGTGGTAAACGGATAAGAACCAGAAGCACGGGGTCACAGCGAGATACTAAAAAGAAGAAAGCTTGGATGCTGGTTGGAAAACAAAGATCTCTTTCAGTAATAAGAGAAGATGCACTAAGAACCTGAAGCATTAACCCTGCTGCTAAGTCGCTTCAGTCGTGTCCGACTCTGTGCGACCCCAGAGACAGCAGCCCACCAGGCTCCCCCGTCCCTGGGATTCTCCAGGCAAGAACACTGGAGTGGGCTGCCCTTTCCTTCTCCAATGCATGAAAGTGAAAAGTGGAAGTGAAGTCGCTCAGTCGTGTCCAACTCTTAGTGACCCCATGGACTGCAGCCTTCCAGGCTCCTCCATCCAAGGGATTTTCCAGGCAAGAGTACTGGAGTGGGGTGCCATTGCCATCCCAACGTTAACCCTAGATCCAACATACTCCTCGGGGCTCCTATACAGACTGCTGTTGTGTTCACAAAAAGCGCATGGCTCCATAAGAATGGCCTGTTTCTCTACCATACGTGGCCCCGTCCCAGACAAGCAGCATTCATAATGGGGGCACTCTAGCCCCAGGACCTCCAGCCTCTGACGAGTGGAGAAAGCCGTTGCTCTCACTGGTTGCCAGTCCAAGGCCCTGTGGCTTGTAACTATTTGGAGAGACTCTACCCCGGGCCTAGAGATCCCTACAGAGGACGCATTCATCTTGGTGTCAATCACTATAGGCTCTTATAACAAGATATCACAAACTGTGTGGCTTCAACAGCAACACATTTCTCACGATTGTGGAGGCTGGGGTGTTGGCGATCAAGGTGCCCAGAGAGAGCCTGGAGGGAGCCAGCTTCTCACTGTACCCCCGCTTGGCAGAGAAAGGTGCTTCCTGGGCCCGCGTTCCTGGGCCTCGTCTTACAGAAGCCCTACTGCCCTTTATGAGGACCTACCGCCTGACCTAATTCCCGCCCAAAGGCCGCACCTCCTAACACCACCACACCGGCAGGACGGACTTCCGCACGTCAGCGTGGGGAGGGCACAGGCATGCAGTCCACAGCGCCTGGTGAGATGAGCCAGCATTTCTGGGGGTTCAGGGAAGGATGCTGGTGCTCTTAAAATGGTTCAGGACACGGCGGTAGTGGTCACGCTCACGGGCGACGCAGAGCATTACGAGAGAGCTGTCTCTCTGTCTGATGTGTGTCCCTACCGCAGAGAGCTGTTTCCGAACGGTGATCATTTGCTCGCTCTCGACCATCCCCAGCTATTTTCTCTGAGGCTACCGGGCATATATCGTCTCATCAACTTTTGTTGAGTGTACATATATCTTTTTTCCAGCTATGACCAGCAAATGCACTTGGAAGAAGGTAACTTATCTCTTCATCCCTGCCTTTCCACAGCCCCTAAAACTCTCTGCTTCTATAGAGCCGGTCCCCACCTGATCGACAGCTCAGGAGATTTATTCCAGGTCCTGCCTCTGATCGTTTCCTGCCCTTAACTTCGGTGTCCGTTTCTCCCCTGTGGTTCTCCCGAGAGCAGGCCTCTTCACGCCCTCCCCTCTCTCACCTGGCAGATTCAGCTCTGTGTTGCTCCACTTTATGCTTTCCCTTCATCTCTCCCAGCAGCCGTCCTAAATCTGCTCACCCTGGAAACACTCTCAGTGATATCTCTGTCCTCCAGAGCCTGGACAGAATAGACTGAGGGGCAAGGAGCCATTAAAAGCAGAGACCAAGTGCTTCCAATTACAAGCTCGCTCTCGGCTATAATGCAGACAGCCAGCCTATCAGTTCGGCACGTGCACACAGGGACTCTCTTCACCACATGGGCCACAACACGAGATACACTCCAAATGCTATAAACTGGCTTTGAAAATAAGTGAAAATAATTAAGTACAAAGTGTACGCCTGGTTCAGGCTTGAATAAACCGTGTGATTTCTTCAAACGTGCTGTCTTTAGGAAAGAAGACATTGCCCCATCAGGGAGCAGGTCGAGGAAGCTGTAACGTGAGTAGCAGAGATTTTTCTAAATGTCCAGATGGCATTTGAAAAGTTCAGAGCTTTCCAGTATCTGTTGAAGTCATGGGTCAGAACTGAGAGTGCTGTTTGGGGCCATGCTCAGACGCTGCTCAGGATGTTAACTGTCTCCCCAGATTATCCATGCCAGGTAATTAATACTGGGCACCGGTTTGCCCTGGAGGGTGAAGGGAAGTGGAGGGGGACTGCACAGGCCGCTGTCGCCCTGAGCACACGGCGTCAGGGAAAGGCTGGTCCCTCGGCCCGGCCAAAGAGTGCAAGGCAGGTTCATAGTTCTTTTTGTTCACACATACGCATTCTCTGTCGCCAGCACATGCATCTACTCCCCTTTTGAAAAGTCCAGAATGAAAAGAGGTTTATCTGTTTTAAAATGCTGTCTTTGCACAAAGCGAAACCTGTGGGCACCCTCTGGCTTATAACCTTGCTGTTTCTCTGAACCTCGTAAAGCCGACATGAGCCAGGCCGCTCGCCATTTGCCCTCAGACGCTCAGGGGGCAGCCAATGCGTGCGGTTGGTTAGCTTTTTCTCGGCCTAATGAAGCTGAAGAGTAACGGTTTCCCACGTGAATTCTCTTCTCCACCTCTGCAGCACTGAGGAGGTGTTTGCAGATTCTGGAGGGTCCAGGGGACTGTTGTGTGCCTGTCGAGTTCCTCCAGCTGCAGGAGTGACCTGCAGGAGGCGATCGTGCTGAGGGCCTGGCACCCCCTGGACCGGTGTGTGAGGTCTGTGCTCCTTCCCAAGGCCTTCAGAATCACCCAGCTAGAGTGACCGCCTCCACAGCTGAACTCCACATGTCACAGGTGACTCCCAGGGAGCTGATGCCCACCGAGAGAGAGACAAAGAGAAAGTGCTAGTCTGAGAAGGTGGGGCTCAAAGGGGATGAACCAGGAGCAAGACAGAGATATCACTAGGGGCTGCTCTCCCCGGGCCTTCAGAGAGAGGTTTATAGTCAAGACTGAAGAATGCTGCATGCAGAATGTGTGCAGGCCAGCTGGTGCAAAAGCAGAGACCAGGAGCAGCCCACGGCCGCCACCAAAACACTCGCAGGCCAGCGGCAGCTGCACCCCAGGCACAGTGGAAAGGGTGGAGCTGATGATGTCCCCATTTCCATCAACACACATGGACACTAGCCTTTCAAACAGGGTAGGGATACCAAGTCGGAGAAGGCGGTGGCACCCACTCCAGCGCTCCTGCCTGGAGAATCCCAGGGACAGCGGAGCCTGGTGGGCTGCAGTCCATGGGGTCACTAAGAGTCAGACACAACTGAGCGACTTCACTTTCTCTTTTCCCTTTCATGCACTGGAGAAGGAAATGGCAGCCCACTCCAGTGTTCTTGCCTGGAGAATCCCAGGAACGGCAGAGCCTGGTGGGCTGCCATCTGTGGGGCTGCACAGAGTCGGACACGACTGAGCGACTCAGCAGCAGCAGCAGGGGCACCAAGTATGCATCATCTCAGGACGGCTTGTGGCAGGGCTGTGTGTGTGTGTGTGTGTGTGTGTGCGTGTGTGTGTGTGCGTTTTCCTGGGTGCAGCAACTAACAGTCACTGCATTAATAAATTAAACAGTTCGGAGCAGAAAAATATTACCAGTGGGCAGAGAGTCCAGAAAAAGTATTAAAATGATGAAGGAGCTGGCACTGCGCGGAACCACGCTGGGAGCTATAAACACCGAGAGCAGAGGCAATCAGCGAGGACTGGCTGCTCGAGCCTCCCCTAAACAGCATGTCCCCAAGCAGGCAGCCCGACCCCCTCATGCTGCTCCCCGCCGGCCCGCACGTGGCCTCCACCTCCAGGGCTGCGGACGCTCTCCCAGGGTCGATTGCTCAAATTGGAGTGTGCAAAGAATCACACGGGACTTACGCAAACTTGCACAGCCTAAGTCCCGCCCACCTCTCTCCCTACGCCCGAGAGAACTGACTCGATGCCTGCGCGACAGGACTCAGAAACGACTCAAAGTCTTCAAGATCCTCAAATCTTCAAGAGACACTCTTCTCGCCAATGCAAAGGCTGACCCTGGATGAAACTCCAAGATGGAGCTGCCTTCAGAGACCTCACTGTTTTCTCTCTTGCAGGCACTGTACTTACCATCAGCTCTCATGGACCATCCACAGATAAAAAAAGTGTCTCAGGAAATTGGCAGCTGATAGACATTTATGCCTTAGGTTAAATTTAAGTGAATGCATTTCCTATCTTTGGATCAATGCTGGGCACATAAATCCCAAAAAGTGTTCATGTATAAAATGAAACTGTTTAAAGAAAATAAGCATGCATCAAGGGGTCCATTAAAGATCAACAGCTTCCTCTGCATGCAACTGTTGGCACATCTGCCTCCCTGTCGGGCTGGAGACTGTCTCGGCAAATGGGGAAACTGGACTCCAGAAAACCCCAACACAATGACTGTCCACCTACCCAGCTCTGGGCCACATGGGAAGACTGTGTTTCTCCATAAGAGCATACTTTTATGCCCGAAGCCACCAAAGGAAAGCAATAAATATTAATTTCCATTCTGTGCTTATCTGTTAGAAATAGAATTTAAGTAGACGGGGAGCCTTGCTGTTGTGGCCAATCTCAGGGTGTGTTAGAGCACCCTGATGGTTAGATCAGATAAAGAGGCTAGCAGGATGGAATGACCTTCCATTTATTTTACCTATGTAAAAAAATGAAATACTTGTTGAGAAAATAGTGATTACTGGGTCAAATAAAGATGTCCTCAACAACACTGAGATGGTGAGAATTACGCTTCTGAAATGGCAACCTACTCCAGTACTCCTGCCTGGAAAATCCCATGGACGGAGAAGCATGGTGGACTACAGTCCACGGGGTCACAAAGAGTCGGACACAACTGAGCGACTTCACTTTCACATTGTTATTTATAAGAAAGTAAATGGGAATAAGATTATTATAGAAGTTAATGTTTATTAAGCACATAATATGTAGGCACTGGTCACTGTGTTAATAGTTGTACGTGAATTTTCTTTTAATTTTCCTAAATATTCAATGAGTACATTACTTTTAGCATTCTCATTTCACAGATGAGAAAAATAATTGGTGGATATTTGTTTGGTGGAGGAGAGGGTCATTCCACTGATTTGTAAGAGGTTGTACGTAGTAGTAATAGAGCTCACCAAGGCCCAAATTCTGCTTATAAAACAAGCAAGGCAAAAAAGATTTGAGGAGAAATAAGTTAGATTAGTAGTAATGCAAAGCAGAGCAAAGCTTCAAGCATTGGTATGGTGATGCCAAAACTCACGTTCTTAACAGCTGCCCTGTACTCTCTTTCATACTGCTTCACTGCCTGGATAAATCAACAGTGGGGGATGCTACAATCCATGTGTTAAGTACACGCATAGATCATCATTTGAAGTCTCTTAGTGTGTCTACTTAGGACAACTACCATCAAATAAACAGGTAATTGCTACACTTCTTTGAAGTAGAAATTTCTTAAAGTCGGGCATATGAGGGGGTCAATAAGCTGTAATCTGCTTTGCTGTTAAAATTGTGCCCCGAGGGCTCAGGGAGTTAGAGGCCACCGTGCCCATCTTCTTGTAGGACCCTGGATCCAACCAGGAATTCCACTCCCAGTATCCCCGGTGGGAAATCCTAGTGGCTCAGGCAACAGGCACTTGAGTCTGTTTTCACTCATGCTTCCAGATCCAAATCAAAGGATAGTTCCTATATGAGGATCTCCCTGATGGATGAGTCGGAATTTCTTTTAATGTTTTTAATCATAGTGTAGGTTACATGAGACGATCATATATATTTTTCTCTCTCTCATTTTCTTTCCAGCTTTAGTGAGCTATAACTGACATACATATGTTTAGGTATAAAATACAATGCTCCTTCAGGGATCACAGCCTTGCCATGGCAAAGGGGCTTGCGCAACTTAGTCACACTAGGAGCCATGACGTGCAGGGAATGCCAGAGAAACCTGCATGCAGGTCAAGAAGGAACAGTTAGAACCGGACATAGGACAAAAGACTGGTTCAAAATTAGGAAGGAGCACGTCAAGACTTTATTGTCACCCTGCTTGTTTAAATTATATGCAGAGTACATCATGCAAAATGCTGGGCTTAATGAAGCACAAGCTGAAATCAAGATTGCCGGGAGAAATGTCAACAACCTCAGATATGCAGATGACAGCATTCTAATGGCAGAAAGTGAAGAGGAGCTAAAGAGCCTCTTGAAGAAAGCGAAAGAGGAGAGTGAAAAAGTTGGCTTAAAGCTCAACATTCAGAAAACTAAGATCATGGCATCCGGTCCCATCACTTCATGGCAAATAGATGAGAAAACAATGGAAACAGTGTCAGATTTTATTTTCTTGGGCTCCAAAATCATTGTGGATGGTGACTGTAGCCACGAAATTAAAAGACACCTGCTCCTTGAAAGAGAAACTATGACAAACCTAGTAAGGTTTTTAAAAAGCAGAGACATCTATAGGCCAACAAAGGTCCATATGCATAGTCAAAGCTATGCTTTTCCAGTAGTCATGCATGAACGTGAAATTGGACCATAAAGAAGGCAGAGAACCAAAAAACTGATGCTTTTGAACTGTGGTGCTAGAGAAACTTAGAGTCCCTTGGACTGCAGGGAGATCAAACCAGTCCATGCTAAAGGAAGTCCACTCTGAATATTTATTGGAAGGACTGATACTGAAGGTGAAGCTCCAATACTTTGGCCATCTGATGGGAAGAGCTGATTCACTGGAAAAGTCACTGATGCTGGAAAAGATTGAAGGCAGGAAGAGAAGGGGACGACAGAGGATGAGATGATTGGATGGCATCACTGCCTCAATGGACATGAATTTGAGTAAACTCTGGGAGTTAGTGAAGGATGAGGAAGACTGGAGTCCCACAGGCTATGAGGGCACACAGAGTCGGACATGACTGAGCAAATTTCCAACAAGTAGTTAGCTGCAATTTCTTGTAATAGTTGGGTTCATATCTAACATCCTGTTATTCGTTTTGCGTTTTCCCCATTTGTTCACTGTTCCTCTGTTCCTGACTTCAACATTTCCTGTGAACTTTCACCATGCGTTCTTACACTCTTCTATTACCAGTAGCCATGGATCCTGCGAAAGATACTCGTGAATTACACAGTTCAATTCCGTTCCTTACACTTACCACTCTGCAGCCCACTCCAGTGCTCTTGCCTGGAGAATCCAGGGGCGGGGGAGCCTCGTGGGCTGCCGTCTATGGGGTCGCACGGAGTCGGACACGCCTNTTTTCATACTGTTCATGGGGTTCTCAAGGCAAGAATACTGAAGTGGTTTGCCATCCCCTTCTCCAGTGGGCCACATTCTGTCACACCTCTCAACCATGACCCGCCCATCATTGAGTTAGACCAGGCTGTGGTCTGTGTGTGACCAGATTGGCACACTGCAAGAGGGCATCAGATGGCAGACACACTGAAACCACAATCACAGAAAACTACTCCGATTACTAGTTGCAAATGAACTCTATCACTGATGATGACTACGCAGTGAGGGCAGGAGTTTGTCTGGAACTCAGTGATTCTCTGAGTGCCTGTTGGTGTTTCCATGTAAAGTGGCAATTCTAGCAAAACAGATACAAGCAAAACAGGTCCACTCCCCATCACTTGTTCATAGAAAATATTTCAGATACACAGAATTCCAGGTAACTACATTTAATTTTTCAAAAATCTCCAGGAGCCAGATTGCTGTTCCTATGGTCTAGGATGAGGTTTGAAGGAGGTGATATGAAAAAATTAGGACAAAGGAGGAATTAGAAATGCTATTTCTTAACTAAAGGCTGGGGATTTATATCTGTTCTAAGTCAGGAGTCATAGGGTTTCTTTGAATATAGTAGGAAATCAGGTCTAGTCCTCTTATAAAACTGGGAACAGGGATAACACTGTCCTGCCCCTGAACGTGAAATGTATCTTTCTATCCCTCAGATGTGAGGCAATTACTAAATTACTCTTTAGAAATCTTGGTTGTTTTGAATTTCTAAAGAAATACTGGTAGAATAGTGAGTCTAAATTCTAGTTGGCAGGATTAATAAATTTCATTTGGGACACACTGAGTCTAATGAGTGTTTGGGACACCTAAGTGTCCCAAATGTCCAGCAGGCTTACCTCAGTTCAGTTCAGTTCAGTCGCTTAGTCATGATCGACTCTTTGCGACCCCATGAATCGCAGCATGCCAGGCCTCCCTGTCCATCAGCAACTCCCGAAGTTTACCCAAACTCATGTCCATTGAGTCAGTGATGTCATCCAGCCATCTCATCCTCTGTCATCCCCTTCTACTCCTGCCTTCAATCTTTCCCAGCATCAGGGTCTTTTCCAATGAGTCAGCTGTTTGGATCAGGTGGCCAAAGTATTGGATCATCTCAGTAAATCAGATAGTTTACTGACCTGATTATGATGTTGAGCCCATCAGTTTTACTATTAAGCCCTTTACACAGATGGATTGTATATGATGGGGGAAGTATTAACAGCTAATGTAAAATCAATGTTTTGACAGGTTAAATACTTGGTCCTTCAGTGAAACTCCCATTCCTGCTGTGATGAGGGTCTGTAACAATCAACTGTTTAGGTGGGGGTTTGGGGAGACTCTTGTCACCTAATAAGGATGGTACCCAGTTGGTCAAGTCACACACTGAGTCCCAGCCTGTACGTCTGGGGTTTTCTAGAGTACATACAGTCTCATATCACTTTCTGTACCCCCCACACACCCAGCAGCAGAAGTTAGTTCACGCTGAACACCGTTCGCACAACTCACTGTGGTGAAGGAACCAGGTCTGAAGCCAGTCTCCTGGCGGAGAGTAAGGGCCCCAGCTGCCCACAGAGGGCGGTGAGTCTGAGGCCCGGTGCCCAGCAAGAGGTGGCGGCATGAAACACCTTCTCAGAAAGCAACCCCCCTGCGGGTCGGACCCGGCCCCCCCGGCGCCCCCCGCAGGCCGGCCTCGGCGCCCATGCCCGGTGATGTCCCCATGAGGCCAGCTCGACAGGACTCAGCAATGTGCAGGAGTTGAACCCAAGTTCTGAAACGCCCAGCGGCAAGTGAAGGCCCCTTTTTTCCTGCTCTGGAGCATTTCTAACCGCGGTTTTCTTACCTACATGCTGGAGGAGGTGATCCCAACTGAAACTCTAAAAGTAGTATCCTAGAACCTACTTCACCATCTTGTGGGGTTCCCAGTGGAAAGTTACTGAGTGATTTGCAGCTCACTGCAACCAGATTCTCCACACATGGGGAAGTGTTGGGACTTAAAACAACAACAGCAATCCCGGAAGAAGCAGGTGGACAGTGTCTGCGACGGGGTCTTTCCCAGAAGATGCAGGTGGACAGTGTCTGGGGTTGGGGTCTTTGGAGGTGGGCTGCAATGGCAGCAAGTCGTTCGGCCTCTGCCTTGTACAAAGCATTGGAGAAGCGTTTTCTAAATTTAAGCTGAGAAGGGTAGTGTTCACATTTGTGATCTGGCCCCCTTCCTGGGGGCCAAACAGACTCACCAGCTGAGACAGTTAGGGTGGAGCTGACATCTCTGTCCCCTGGAGAGCGAACCCGCCGATGGTTTAACCCAAACTGAGAAGCTAGTCCTCAGCTCTACAGTGCTTTCGCTGTGTCACCATTCACAAAAAGGAACCGTTTCACTATTCCTGGCCTATGATTTGTGGGCTATTTAGTTCAGAAATAACTTATGGGGGCATTAAAGGAGGGGAAAAGGATCTTGTTTCCTTCCCTGTCCTAACTAACAGATGAGCTCTTAGCTTTCCCAGTCCTGAAACAAATGAGCATGAGAAATACTTACATCACATTCGCTGTTCATTCTTTCCACTGCTCACAGGAACTAACAAACTGTTAATTGCGCAGCAGTCAGAATGGCATGAACAGAATTTCTAGAGAGTGAGGGGAGGTCCTAGCAGTTTCTGGGGAGGTGGCTAATTACTTTTTAGGGATGGTTTTGAGAATAACCCTGCTGCTAGCAACATTAAAGCTGGATGGGAAATCAACTTCAGTAAAAGGAGCAGACAGTCCTTGTGAAGCTTTTAATTTATAAATCTCCTTATATGAAGAAAGTTAAAAAAACGAATATTCTCCTACTGATAGGAATGCAACTTCTCAGAGCACACAGATGCTTCCTGTAGAACCAGCTTAGGGAGGCTGTCACTCTACACACAGCTGGCTGTGCTGAGCTGTCTTCAGGCACCATGGATACAGCACCTTCTCCTTCTCCTCCTCCTCACCCCACTAGTTCAGAAACCAAAAAAATGTAAACAAATAATGCCTCTCTCATCCGCCCTACTGTCCACTATATTTCCCTTCATAGGATATCAAATTTTCATTTTCCCAATTAAAAGGATACCCGATCCAATACCTTTGCGAGGTAGATGTCAGGACCTTACCTGAGATCTGGTTTCAATAGGGCAGAGGACCAGATGGCATAAGGGTGACTGTTTGGGAAGCACAGATGCCAGACTGTGGGGAAATGAGAAATAAACAGGAAGTTAAAGAATATTTAAGACAGAGATGGAGCATCCCTTAAAGTAATCCAAGGCCAGATTTCATGCAAGAGTAGCTTGTCAGAGAAGTTCTTGGAGCTAGGCATTTTAGGACTGCAAGGAGATCAAAACAATCAGCCCTAAAGGAAATCAACCCTGAATATTCATTGGAAAGACTGATGCTAAAGCTGAAGCTCCAGTACTTTGGCCACCTGATGTGAAGAATTGACTCATTGGAAAAGACTCTGATGCTGGGAAAGATTGAAGGCGGGAGGAAAAGGGGACGACAGAGGGTGAGATGGCTGGATGGCATCACTGACTCGATGGATGTGAGTTTGAGCAAACTCTGTGAAATTTATGAAAGACAGGGAAGCCTGGCTTGCTGCAGTCCATGAGGCCAGAGTTGGACATGACTTAGTGACTTAGTGAACAACAGCAAGGCATTTGTAGTCAGACACACTGTGGTCTAAATCCCGCCTTTGTTGTATAGATCTTTAAAACTTGGAGCAGTTCATCTAACGTCTCTTCTGTAGAATGCATATCAGCTACCTAGCCTTTGCTGTTTAAAATATCCTTCTCTCTGAAAGTCATTACGTGAGGAAGAGGTCTAGCTCAGGCAGCCATGTGCAGAGGTATCTAATGGGGTGCTTTGCTTCTGGACAGCTTGATCAAGATGGTCTAAACCACCCCCTTAGCCTGACTAAACTTCAGTCATCTTCCTCCCTTTAGACATCTGATCTTTCTTAGAGCATTCATTTTCGAAAACCTGCCATTGTAAATCTTTTCTCGTCCACTTTGAATTGCATGCAAATCTTTTTCCAGCCTCTTGCCAGTTTTACAACCCAGGAAATGCTTTTCTAGGACTTATGAAGTGTTTTGAAAAAGTCAACATTGAAGGATAAAGAAACCTACTCTCGCAGTTTCTGTGAAGGGCAGCAGTCACCTTTCAACACCTGCAGGCGCCAGTTGGCCAACACGGGCGGCCGAGTCACAGGAAACCCTTGCAGACTCGGGAGTAACCGAGTGCGCTTGGCACCTTCCCACTAGCTCACCCCCAGGCTTCAAACCCTGCCATTTGTGTCCGTGAGGCTGAGGATCCAGACTTGCTCCGGGCACTCTGCCTGCTCCTGGCAGGAGCATCAGGATGAAATCAACTTCTGTCTGCCCATCTTATCCTGTGCCCGTTCCCTCATCAAGCCCCACTCTCGCTTTGCAGCCTCCCTCTTGACTATGGGTTCCTCTGTCAACCTCTGGTCTTAGTACAGTTTCTAAAGGTTCAGGGAGTGAGGAATTGCAGAATGAAGAGGCTTGCAGTGGAGGTGAGCGTCAAGGAAATCCATCCACGCTGGGCGCCCTTTAAGGTACAAGAGGAAATGTACCACTATAATGCTCAAAGCCCTTCAAGAGAGGCTTCAGCAATACGTGAACCGAGAACTTCCAGATGTTCAAGCTGAATTTAGAAAAGGCAGAGGAATCAGGGATCAAATTGCCAACATCCACTGGATCATAGAGAAAGCAAAGGGGTTCCAGAAAAACATCTACTTCTGCTTTATTGACTACGCTGAAGACTGACTGTGTGGATCACAACAGACTATGGAAATTTTTTTAAAAGATGGGGATACCAGACCACCTGACCTGACACCTGAGAAATCTGTATGCAGGTCAAGAAGCAACAGTTAAAACCAGACATGGAACAATGGATTGGTTCCAAATTGGGAAAGGAGTACATCAAGGCTTCATATTGTCACCTGTTTATTTAATTTATATGCAGAGTACTTCATGAGAAATGCTGGGCTGGATGAAGAACAACTTGGAATCAAGATTGCCGGGAGAAATATTAATAACCTCAGATACGCAGATGACACCACCCTTATGGCAGAAAGCAAAGAAGAACTAAAGAGGATCTTTATGTAAGTGAAAGAAGAGAGTGAAAAAGTTGGCTAATACTCAACATTCAACAAAGATCATGGCATCTGGTCGCATCACTTCGTGGGAAATAGATGGGGAAAAAGTAGGAATAGTGACGGATTTTATTTTCTTGGGCTCCAGAATCACTGGAGGTGGTGACTGCAGCCATGAAATTAGAGGATTCTTGCTCTCTGAAAGGAAAGCTATGGCCAACCTAGACAGCATATTAAAAAGCAGAGACATTACTTTGCCAACACATGTCCATCTAGTCAAAGTAGTGGTTTTCCCAGTAGTCATGTATGGATGTGAGAGTTGGATCATAAAGAAGTCTGAGCACTGAAGAATTCATGCTTTCAAACTGTGGCACTGGAGAAGACTCTGGAGAGTCCCTTCGACTGCAAGGAGATCAAACCAGTCAATGCTAAAGGATATCAACCTTGAATATTCATTGGAAGGACTGATGCTGTAGCTGAAGCTCCAATACTTTGGCCACCTGATGTGAAAAGTCATTTCATTGGAAAAGATCTGGAGCTGGCAAAGGTTGAGGGCAAGAGGAGAAGGGGGCAAAAGAGGACAAAAGAGGACAAAATGGTTGGATGGCATCATCAACACGAGGGGCATGAGTTTGAGGAAACTCCAGGTGATCGTGAAAGGCAGGGAAAGCTGGTGTGCTGCAGCCTGTGGGGTCGCAATGAGCTGGACACGACCTCTTGATGGAATAACAGCAACAGCAAGGTACAGGAACGCCCCTCCTTAATCGCCCCTCCCTAATACCATCCTCTGCGAGACGCCCTCCTGCTGACCCCTCACGTGAATTGGTAGAGCAGAGTACAGTAGTGGCCTCATCTTTCTTCCCTGTACACACGGCCGTGTGCAGTGTGACTGCTGTCTCTTCTGTCAAGCGGTGCCATCTTTTGCTCCAACTCTGGAATATGAATATGGTCTTCTGCCTTGCTTCAGTTAATGGGACACCAGCCAATGAGCTGGGAGGAGAATCTTGATAAATGTGCACTCAGGACTGCCCTTTCTTGCACGCTATGGGACCCACACTGCCTCCAAAACATGAGAAGCCACAGTGAGCGACCTCAGCCCTCCCAGCTCCCCAGTGGAGTTCCCAAGCATCTGAATGAGGCCAGTTTAGTCCCAGATGATCAATTACATCCCAGAATGTGTAGCCAGCCTACATAATCATGATACATACTTATGGTTTTAAGCATCTGAGTTGCACTTAAAAAACATATAGCAAAAGTTGATAACAGTAGAATGTTACATTTACCAAGAAAGCATAAATGAGTTCCCAACCAAGAGAAATGATGAGAAATTAATGGGAATGGAGGGGTATCCAAGGAAATATTCCTTCATATGGTGAGTTGCAAACTTGCAATGTTAGCTGGAGTTTAAAAGATGTTTGTTGTTTTTTTTTTTAAGCCGATTCAGGATCTCATAGAAAATCAATCTCTCTGTCGGACTAAAAATACTCCAGCTTTGAACACTTTTCCTTCATTCTTATTAGACTGGAAAGCATGCCCATTGATCTAGCAAGAGCAATTTGCTAATAATTAGACTGGCAAGGCAGGTTCAGGATTGTTACCAAAAGGATGGGTGCGGGGCCCCTTCGGTTCACAAAAGCCATGGTCCTGATGAGAGAGAAAGGATGAGGCGGCAGCAGCCACCACACATGCCCATTTCCCAAACTTCAGGCGAGATTAAGCCCTAATGCAGAGACAAGTCAGCCCGGCACCAGCCAGTGCTGTCTGCAGAGGAGAGCCAGTCAGCTCCCCTCCCAGGGGCCCCGCAGCTCTCGCACACGCCCTTCACTGCCTCCCTCTCCTCCCCGCCCTCGCCCTCGCCTGTCCTTCTCCTCCTCCTCCTTCCTCTCGGCTCCTCTGAGGATAGACAGTGCTCGGGTCCACTTCTCCACAGACCTCAGGTTCACTGAGCGCAGGGTCTGTGCTTAACACACGATTTCGTCTCCAACAGCACAAGGTATACAGAAGGTGCTCAAAACGCACATTACAGAAGTGAACGGAAGCGGCCAAGCTCTGCAGAACACGGGCAGTGGCGGCTGGGTAACCCTGTTTCCATGCCCAAAGCCTGAGCAGGGAGCTTGGCAAAGGCGGGCCACCTTCTTCACCTGAAATAAGCTCGTATTACAGAAGCAGCGTAAGAACTTCCCTGGAGGCTCAGAGGGTAAAGGGTCTGCCTGCAATGCGGGAGACCAGGGTTCAATCCCTGGGTCGGAAGATCCCCTGGAGAAGGCAGGGGCACCCACTCCAGTACTCTTGCCTAGAGAATCCCACGGACAGAGGAGCCTGGTGGGCTGCAGTCCATGGAGCCACAGAGAGTCAGACACGACTGACTGAGTGACTTCACTTTCACTTTCACAGAAAGCTGCATAATGCATGAAATGTGTCATTTTTCTCCAGATAAGGGCACCTGCTTTCCACCAGGAATCACGACATGATACAGCTACGATTTGTCCACTTGAACGAGTCCCTCTGAGTGCCTTCCAGATCCTCTGTGCTGCGTGGCCCTCCTCTTGCTGGGGAGGACAGAGGCCCGAGCCAGGGGCAGGCCCCCGGTGTACCGGGGCAAAACCTCCTGAGACAGCTCCTGCCAAACAGGCTACATTCTGGGCGGAACGTTTTTTGGAGGCTCAGACTAAAAACAGCATTGTTTGCTTTCAACTGGTTAATAGGGTAAGATTATTTTTACTGCTTCCGTTTGCTTATACCCCCCAAAAGAAAAAAAAGCTATCCCTTTCCTTATAAAATATTTATTGTTTCATATTTTAAAAGAAAGAACCAAATCAATTCTATTTTGAAAGGCACATTAAAAATGTAAGCACAGAGCGCAGAGCACGTTCCACAGAAGATTGGAACTGCTAACAGGCTTTTTTTCTCATCTACAAGAAGAAAAATGAAGCCAGCTTGCCTCTGGGGTTTTAAACATCATTACAATTCATCTTAATAATGAAGTTAAAATTAACTGAAAAAAGACAAAATGGAAAAAAAAACCTCTCGTATCATTTATATGAGTTTATTCATAGGAAAATGAATAAAAGTAATATCCTTTGGGTACAGTTAAGAAAACAATCAAAATTACCAGTACATAGGTGACCCGTGATTGAAGCACACCTCATTTTCTATTTACGGAAACAGAAACTAATTCATACACACACAGTTCATGCCCACATAAAAACATATGTTCAGAAACACACACGTATATCCGACAAAACCATCTCCTTAAATTATGTTCAAAAAATGTTACACTCATTATGATCTACTGACCGTGGAATTCTGTTTCTGATATCACATATAACTAACCTGGAAACTCAGGTCAACTCTGCTTTGTGTAATCTTCCCAGCTGCCTTTGTGGAATCTTTCTACTGAAGAACAAAGGAGGGGTAGAAAGGTCAGAGGGGACACCTCCACTCCATCAGTTCAGTCGCTCAGTCGTGTCCAACTCTTTGTGACCCCATGGACCACAGCACTCCAGGCTTCCTGTCCACCACCAACTCCCAGAGCTTGCTCAGACTCATGTCCATTGAGTCATGGGGTCCATTGAGTCACCGGATGCCATCCAACCATCTCATCCTCTGTCGTCCCCTTCTCCCGCCTCCAATCTTTCCCAGCATCAGTGTCTTTTCAAATGAGTCAGTTCTTTGCATCAGGTGGCCAAAGTATTAGAGTCTCAGCTTCAGCATCAGTTCTTCCAATGAACACCCAGGACTCATCTCCTTTAGGATGGACTGGTTGGATCTCCTTGTGGTCCAAGGGGCTCTCAAGAGTCTTCTCCAACACCACAGTTCAAAAGCATCAACTCTGGCGCNGTTTTAGCTATGCTATAGAATTTGTGTAGGTGAAAAGGAATTGCCAATTAATCAGACAGTAAAGGTTAAACTTTCTCCTCAAGAAAGAATAACTATGGACATCAAGTCATGATTCAGATCCATGAAAATGAAAAGAAGGAAAGTTGGGCATTAGGGTCTATTTAAACACATTCTGTCTGCAGGGTGAAAGCAAGGCTAGAGAGGGTATTCCATCTAATAAAAGATTAATGTGCGAACTCTTCTGACTGATAACCACATTAGTTCCTCTCAGAGCTAATTATGCCTTTGAATCACATCCAAAAAGGAAGACAAAAGTTATCTTCGGCAAATGCTTACTTTAATTGTTTAATAGTGAATACTTTTTTGAGCTAATTGANAAGATTAATGTGCGAACTCTTCTGACTGATAACCACATTAGTTCCTCTCAGAGCTAATTATGCCTTTGAATCACATCCAAAAAGGAAGACAAAAGTTATCTTCGGCAAATGCTTACTTGAATTGTTTAATAGTGAATACTTTTTTGAGCTAATTGACTTATTTTTCTGAGAGGTATAAAAATCCATCTGTCCTCAGTAGAATATTGAGGATGAACAATGTTATTCCTTTAGAAGAAAGATTTAGAACATCGTAAATACTGACATCAGACTGTTTCTGTCAAGAAATCATTTTAAATTGAATTTATTTCGGCCATGAAATTGTTCTGTGGAGTTTGTGAACGTACCCAAGCTCAGGAACTAACCTGCTGTTGAGCTCTGTATCTTCACATGGAAAGCAATGAGGTCTTCTATAACCTGATTTCTATGCACCCATACAGACCAGTGGAAAGCTAGGGCTGAGACTGTCTCATCATCCGTTCTTTCTTGGACCATCAAGAAAATATCTACACATATTAATACCGTTTCATAAGAGGCTGACATTCTCTAACTGCTCAGTGGCACGGCGGGGTGGAAATGATGGCAGGGGGGTATGTATGCGGCGGGGTGCAGTCCTTCATTACTGAAACGGTCTCGAATTTATGCGCAGTGATATTAAACTATAACCCTGCTTTTAGTAGGCATTATTATTTGCACATTCTCCTCAGGCGCTGCACCCGACAGGCGTGCACAGCGACCCATGAGCCCCATCTGGGGGTGCCACTTAGTGTGACCTGACGGGCAGGGTCACTGGACTCTCTCAGCCACGGGAAGGAAACTCAGAAGCAAGCAAGTGGCCTTACACAGTCACTCAGCTGGTCAACAAATTATTACAGCTACTCGATTCAATCAAGGTACTTGACTAGTACTGGAGCATCAAGATTAACATGAATTAAAACCCAGAGCTTCCTGTTGCCGAAGCCTTTACATTAACCATAGCTGGGCTGCCCAGATCTGCACCTCCCATCATGTCCTTCTTTCTCACCACTTTTCCAGCAGAGAGTTACTCAGTCTGACGCAACACTAACCAAATGGCATTTGCACCCCAACGTTCCTAGTGGTGAGGGAAATGTTTTCTCCTGGGAATTCTGTTGCAGGGAATGCTCGTTAGGCAGGGCGTACGCTGCCCCTCTGCCGAGGTCAGGGCGGTGAGGCAGCCAGCCTGCAGGTGCGCTGCGGCGCTCAGCTGTGACCCTCCACCAAAAAGCGCGTCTTCCCTTAATTTGAAGACAGCGTAGACCCCCCCTTACCGAACTATCCCAGGCTCAGTCTCCACTGTGGGCAGGGAAACACCGGGTGAAAGGACACAGCGGATGTTCTCCTCTCACCGTTTACTGGCTTCAAAGTTCATTAAAAGCTTTCCATACCACGAGGATGAGAGTCAACAATCACATTTTAAGAAACGCACTTCCGAAGACCTCTCTAAATTCTTTATCAGGCTATTGACTAACCAGACCATTCCAAAGTGGGTGGTTTACCTGCAAGGGAACGGGTGTGTCTTCGCAGCCTACCTGGTGGCGAGAGAGGGCCGAAGTCTCAGCCCGAGGTGGGGAGAAGGCCGCGGCGCTCTGCGGGAGCGGGGCTCGGCTGCCCTCCTCGCTGTGACGGCGCTGGTCAGCGAGCCGCCCCCCGGCCCCGCGGGGCCGAGTCAGCAGCAGCGCCCGGGGCCCTCCGCGGCGGGGGCCGCAGTCCGGGCGGGCGGGGAGTCTGCGGACCCTCCCCGCGGCTGCTCGGGCCTGGACCCCGCCCGCGGGCGCTCCTCTGCGGCCGCGTGTGTGCTGTGGCTGGCTCGGGAGGCTGCTCCCTGCTGTCTGCTCTCCGGGTAGAGTGCCCGCGTGCCCTCGGTGGAGCCCGCCCCGCACAGCGCAGCCCTGTCTGATAACCGGCTGCAGCACCTGCGCCTCTGATCCCGAGCCCCGGAAGGCACTGAACAAGCCTTCATGCACAGCCTTTCTTTGGGTCTCCACGTTCTCTGCTGTAAGCTGCAGAAGATTCCCTTTCCAACACTAGCGAGCTAAACAACCTCTCTGGAGAGACAGCTGACCGTGTCTACCAACAAAGAAGCACAGCCTGTGGTCCAAAGGGCGCGCTCCTCGCTGCAGACTCTAGAGAAATGTGCACTAGGCTCCCCAAGAAGCCTTCAGAGAACGTTCATAGCAACACTATTTGTGATCGTCAAAAGCTACTGGAAACAATCGAAAAAGAATGGATATACAGAAACTGTTACGTAAAAGTAGCGGATTGCTACATAGAAAGCAGGAGCAACTATGGCCTGCAAGGACATGGGTGGATCCCATGAACATAAACAGCAAAGTAATAAAGTCAGAAACGAAGGCACATGTGTTGCGTGACTTCATTCTCATAACATAGAAGAGACTCAGCAAGACTACTTCACGATGCTAGAAACCATGAAGACAGAGGCTGCCTCGATGGGAGGGATAAGCACTGACTGGAGAGGGGACTGAAAAGGATTTCCTGGTGTGCTGGGAACACTCTGTTAAGAGAGAGGTCTTTTCACATTGTTTGTTCAGTTTGTGAATATGCTGTTTTCGTTGTTCAGTCGCTCAGCCATGTCCGACTCTTTGTGACCTCGTGGACTCCAGGCTTCCCTGTCCTTTACCATCTCCCAGAGTTTGCTCACACTCATGTCTATTCAGTTGATGATGCCATCCAACCATCATCCTCTGTCATCCCCTTCTCCTCCTGACCTCAATCTTTCCCAGCATCAGGGTATTTTCCAATGAGTTGGCTCTTTGCCTCAGGTGAATTGTGAACACTCATGAAACTATATGCTTAAGAGATGTACATTTTTCTTAATGTTACTATATGGTGCAAAAATACCTGAATTTAAAAGGTATACTTAAAACTAATACAACATTATAAATCAACCATATATCAACAACAAAAATTAAAAATAAATACAAAGTACAGTTAAGAATGGCAAGATTGGAACTTACTTGCTCTTACCAATATTGCCTTACCCTTGCTAATATCCTTCTCCCCATCCCGGACCTCACCTCCTTTCATGTGGTTTCTTTTTTCTTTTTTTCAGAGTCATAAAAACCCCGTGAATAGAGGAGGCTGGTGGACTGCAGTCTGTGGTCTTGCAAGATAACTTAGCATCTAAACCACCACCCCCAAGAGGCTGAAGGACAGATCCTCTGGAGTGAGGCTTGCTAACTCCCCTGCACTTTTAAATCCTGCCCTTTAGCAAACTCACATCAACAGCTGGAATCAGGATACGATTCACTTTTGCTATAGTGAAACATCAGATTCCATGGAGACCACATCTTGCTTTCTCAGCTGAAAGTCTAAAGTCAGCTCAACATACCTCCGTCCTCAGTCTTCATTTATTCACAAGGTTCTTATTAAATTATCCTTTAATTAGTTCAGCTATGTTGGGCCTTATATACAGCCATGGAGATGACATCAGCAAGTGTATGCACGGTCCACGTAACCTTCCTCTGCCTCCCTTCGTCCCTGAAGCCTCACCGTGCGGGGTGCGGCCCCCGACAGGAGGCACAGAGGTGCAGGTGGGCCACGGCGGCCCCAGGGCCTGCATCAGGCAATGAAACCCGCTTGGAAAGAGGTAACACAAGTATGTGAATTGCGTGAGTCCATTACATGATTCTAGGGTGTGTAAATAAAATTTCCTTAAAAAAAAAGTTAGAACCAGAGATATACTTGTGTGTCTGCTTGTGATTTATTTTTTCTTATTCAGGAACCATTATATCCTAAATGCCCAACCAGATTTTAAATGTTTTTTTAATCTCATTTCCATGAAGTGGGCAGTCCATTTAAGTAGAATGTGGACTCCAGGAAGCATATTTTTAAGACCTAAAAAAAAAGGAGTCCATAACATTTTTCTGTAACTTTATCAGCTTCATTAATTAAAAATTTACCCACTGAGTTCAATAATGTCAAGTAATAATACAGCCCATTAACTATGATTTCAGCTTTTCCGAATAACATGTGTAGCTATATATGTACCAATCTTTTGGGTAAAACTCATAAAAATGGTATAATATTATCATGTTGCCAGCTCCAGTTTCATTTCCAACAAAACTAACAATTGAAAACTTTAAAGATATTTTATATTGGTTGAAAATTTGGACAATAGTTGGTATATCAACACACAATGCAAATTATAAACATCTTTTTGAACCTATCACTTTTCAGGCCAGTCTTGGTGACATCTCTCACTTTCCTTATAAATAATGCTAGCACAAAAGAATAACCAGACTCTTAAGACTACAAATTACCTACATTTTTTCTTCCAAGATGCTTTGACATTTCCAGTTAAACATATATTAACTGATGCCCCTCTGCCCTTTGCTCAGAAAAGATGCATTTCCAGACATACAAGCCCAGATGACAAAGATTTTACCGTACCTCCGACCTGATCTTTAAGTTCTCTTTATTTAATTAGTGGGAGGAATTTTTAGGCAACCGTACCAAAAACGGGCCCCTCCCCCATGGGTTTCCTTTCCACCAACCCTGAGTGCTG
The DNA here is from genome assembly GCA_006410875.1 of Neotragus pygmaeus. Lineage (NCBI taxonomy): Eukaryota > Metazoa > Chordata > Mammalia > Artiodactyla > Bovidae > Neotragus > Neotragus pygmaeus. The sequence goes on from SJYV01007566.1 coordinate 140,797, forward strand.
CCTGTGTCTGACGCGAAGGTGAGACGAAGACAAACATGACAGTCTCCGGCTTCTGCCGCTGGAAGATTTCCACCCATCTGCTGAGCTCAGAACACGAGTTCCCTTAGCGCTCTGGAACCTGGCTGATCAGTCTCTAATAAGGAATCGAAGCTTCTTTTAGAATGCAGCTTTGTGACAGATCTTGTGTATTCTTGCACGCCGCAGTGAAGCAGTGGGTGAGCGCCCCTCCATCCTCTCTTTCTTTGATCTCCATCCTCTCATCCGCTTGCCCGAGGACTTTCAAGGTCAGGTTAGTAAGGCGATTTCACTAGGAATCCCAAACTGCTGGAAAAAGCTCTACAGCCTCCTGGAATCCACAGGGTAATTTTTGTGCCAAGATTCCTCAGACAGTTTTCCATCGATGAAGACTGGGGATGAGGCGCGAGAAGCACAGGAAACTGATGCTGCCCCACGGCGCGCCACTTCGGTGCTCCTCTGCTTAGCCCCGGGATGATTTCCGGGGGTCTGTCGCTTCAGAGATACAGTGATGAGAGAAACAGCCTCTAATTTCTTATGAACGAGAAAATCATGAATATGTTATAACTGTCCCATCTGATTTTTCCCCAATCAATTTTCAACTTGATTTCACTTCAGGGTCAATACTAAGGGTCACTTTATATGCAGGAACTGTCCCTGCGTTGAATTACTGCTCTCAGTCTCTCAGCCAGCTTACTACTCCCGGATCAGAATGTTAATTGCACTAACGTTAGGGCTTTTTTTTTTTTTTCTGGTTAGGCGGCTGGCAGTTAACACTAATGCTATGTGAGCTGTGGCATAGCTTTAAATTATTTTGAGTAGATTGATAGCTACCCTAAGGAAAACACAGTCATCCTTTTTTTTTTTTGGCTTAAACAAAAGACATTTATTCTGTCACAGTTCTGTCAGATACAAGCCTAAGATCAGGGCGTCTGCAGTGACGGCTCCTCCTGAGGCCGCTCTCCCTGGCCTGCAGATGACCATCTCCTCCCACGGTTTTTCCTTCATACGGCCTTCCCTCTGGGCATGTCTAAGTCCTAATCCCTCCTTTTTGTCTTTTTTTTTCAACTGAGAGTTAATTGACATGTAACATTGTATTGGTTTCAGGTGTACAACACGCTTCAATATTTGTATACGCTGCAAGACGATCACCACAATAAATCTGGCTAACATTCGTCACCATACAGAATTACACAAAAATCTACTTCTTGTGATGAGAACTTTTTAGATGCACGCTCTTCACAGCTTTCAAATGCACGATGCAGGGTCGCCACCTTGCCGCCCCTGAGGCCGCAGGACTCACTCACTCTAACTGGCTGTTGGCACCTTCCGATAGTCGTGATGCCTGCCACGAGCTCTCCCCATCCTCCACCCCATGCTTCTGGCAACCACCCGTTTGTTTATCATTATCCGTAAGTTCATTTTTGCGTGTAGTTTCTGGTTCAGTAAATCGTATCTGTCTTTCTCTGTCTGGCGTGTCTCACGTAATATCATACCCTCATGGCTACCCATGTTGTCCCCAACGGCGAGGCTTCCTTCTTATAACTGAATAATATTCCTTTTTACACACCCCCCCCCACATCTTCTTTGCCCAGTCGTCCGTCAGAGGACACAGGTTGCTTCTATATCTCGGCTATTCTAAGTAACGCTGTAGTGAACACGGCGGCGTGGGGGCATGCACCTTTTTGGGTGTGGGTTTTCCCTTTCTTCAGATAAATACCCAGAGTGGTATTTATTACCCAGTACAGGGTAATATGGTAGTTTTATTTTTTAATTTTTGGAGGAAACTCCATATTCTTTTCGACAGTGCTTGCACCAATTTACATTCCTACCATCAGTGCACAAGAGTTCCCTTTTCTCCACATCCTCATCGATATTTGTGATCTCTCACCTGTTTAAGAGCAGCCATTTAACGGACGTGAGCAGGTAGCGCACTGTGGGCGGGACGGACCTTTCTCTGATGATTAGTGATGCTGAACACCTATTCACACAATGTCGGCCACATGTGTGTCTTCTTTGGAAAAATGTCCACTCGGGTCCTTGGCCCTCTTTTTAATCAGACCATTTGGGTTTTTTGATATGAAGCTACATAAGTTCCTTGTGTATTTTGGGTATTAACCCCTTATCAGATACATGGTTTGCAACAGTTATGCTAACTATACTGGGGTAATCAGTTCTCAAGAGTTAAATACATCAAATCATAATGTCGTCCACCTTAAACTTATATAATGTTATATGTTAATTATATCTCAACAAAGCTGTAGAAAAGAAGAGATAGAGATATAGGACAAACAAGGCAATGAGAATGGAATTGAGAAGTGCTTGTCACTGTTGTTCAGTGGCTCAGTCACGTCTGACTCTCTGCGACCCCGTGGACTGCAGCACGCCAGGCCTCCGTGTCCATCACGAGCCCCCAGAGCTTACTCAAACCCGTGTCCATCGAGTCAGTGATGCCATCCAGCCATCTCATCCTCTGTCGTCCCCTTCTCCTCCCGCCTTCAATCTTTCCCAGCATCAGGGTCTTTTCTAATTAGTCGGCTCTTCGCATCAGGTGGCCGAAGTATTGTACCTTCAGCATCAGTCCTGCTAGTGAATATTCAGGCCTGATTTCCTTTACAATGGTTGGATCTCCTTGCTATCCAAGGGACTCTCAAGAGTCTTCTCCAACACCACAGTTTAAAAGCACCAGTTCTTCAGTGCTCAGCTTTCTTCGTGGTCGAGCTCTCACATCCATACACGACTCCTGGTAAAACCATAGCTTCGACTGTGAGGGCTTCTGTCGGTAAAGCAGTGCCTCTGCTTGTAAAGTGCTGACTAGGTTTGCAATAGCTTTCCTTCCAAGGAGCAGGCGTCTTTTAATTTCATGGCTTCAGTCACCCAACTGCAGTGATTTTGGAGCCCAAGAAAAAAAGTCTACCACTGTTCCACTGGTTCCCCATCTATTTGCCATGAAGTCATGGGACTGGATGCCATAATCTTAGTTTTCTGAATGTTGAGTTTTAAGCCAGCTTCTTCACTCTCCTCTTTCATTTTCAGAAGAGGCTCTTTAGTTCCTCTTCGCTTTCTGCCGTAAGTGTGGCATCATCTCCATATCTGAGGTTATTGATATTTCTCCCGGCAAGCTTGATCCCAGCTTGTGCTTCATCCAGCCCAGCATTTCTCATGATGTACTCTGCATATAAGTTGAATAAGAAAGGTGACAATATACAGCCTTGATGTAGTCCTTTCCCAATTTTGAATAAGTCTGTTGTTCCATGTCCAGTTCCAACTATTGCTTCCTGACCTGCATGCAGATTTCTTAGGAGGCAGTTCAGGTGGTCTGGTATTTCCATCTCTTTAAGAATTTTCTACAGTTTGTTGTGATCCACACAGTCAAGGGCTTTAGTGTAGTCAGTGAAACAGAAGTAGATAATTTTCTGGAACTCTCTTGCTTTCTCTATGATCCTATGTATGTTGGCAATTTGATCTCTGGTTCCTCTGCCTTTTCTAAATCCAGCTTGAACATCTAGAAATTCTCAGTTCACATACTGTTGAAGCCTCGCTTGGAGAATTTTGAGCATTACTTTGCCAGTGTGTGAGATGAGTACAGTTGTGCGGTAGGTTGAGCATTCTTTGGCATTGCCTTTCCTTGGGATTGGAATGAAAGCTGACTTTTCCAGCCTTGTGGCCACTGATGAGATTTCCAAATTTGCTGGCATATTGAGAGCAGCACTTTCACAGCATCATCTTTCAGGATTTGAAATAGCTCAACTGGCATTCCATCACCTCCACCAGCTTTGTTCGTAGTGATGCTTCCTGAGGCCCACTTGACTTCACATTCCAGGACGTCTGGCTCTAGAGTGGTCACACCATCATGGTTATCTGGGTCATAAAGATCTTTTTTGTATCTTTCTGTGTATTCTTGTCACTTCTTCTTAATATCTTCTGCTTTGATTGGGTCCATAACATTTCTGTCCTTTATTGTGCTCATCTTTGCATGAAATGTTCCCTTGGTATCTCTAATTTTCTTGAAGAGATCTCTAGTCTTTCCTATTCTATTGTTTTCCTCTATTTCTTTGCATTGTTCACTTAGGAAGGTTTTCTTATCTCTCTTTGCTGTTCTTTGAAAAATGGTAGGTTTCAATATAAATAGCAATTATATCACATATAAATGGTCTAAGTGCTTCAAACTATAATTTTCAAATTATAAGAAAAATATGACCAGATTACATAAAGAAAATTATAACCCCATGCTATTACGAGATATATAAAACATACAGAAAATTGAAAAGAAAAATATAAGACCCTATAAATACTAATTGAAGGAAAATTGATATAGCTGGATTGATATCAGAGAAATTAGACTATTAAGGGTAAGTATTATCAGGAATACAGAGAAAGATTTCAAAATAATACATTCAATTCACCAGGAAACTATTTATCTAAAATTATGTCTCTAAAATATACAAAGCAAGAATTAACAGTACTAACAAAATGTTTTCTAAAGAAATAGAGAAAATGTTTTATAGATTGAAGTTCTCAGTATTTTAAAGCTGGTGATTTTTTTCCAAGCTGATTTTAAGAATCTATGCATTTATAATCAAAATCCCAACAAGTATTTTCTGGAACTTTACAAGTGGATTTTAAATTTTATGCAGAAATGTATCCATTATGTATAAATGATGAATTTTATTTTTTTCAACCCCATCTTTTATTTATGCACCCATGCCTTAATTTACTGATTTTAATCTTCTAAATCATATTGAATAGAGTTCGACTGTACCTCCTTGTTTTGAAACTGACCTCAAGATCAATAACATTAAACAGATGCTTAAAAAAAATTTTTTTTAATCAGAGTTAAGGGAGTTATTTTGTGGTCATTGTTTCCCACATTTCCCCATAAATGTATAATCACTTTTTCAAAAGTGTTTCCTATATCTCTTTAGATTATATATGATCTTTCTTTTTTATCCTGTTACTGTAATTAATTACATTGATTGGCTTTCTTGTATTATACCAAGGGCTTCCCTGGTGGCTCAGTGGTAAAGAATCCATCTGCCAGTGCAGGAGACGTGGGATTCTTCTCTGGGCAAGAAGATCTCGTGGAGAAGGAATTGGCAACCCACTCCAGTAATCTTGCCTGGGAAATCCCATGGACAGGCGAGCCTGGCCAACGATAGTTCATGGGGTCACAGAAGAGTCAAACATGACTTAGCAATGAAACAGCATATTGTATCAACCTCGTTTTCCTAGTCTAAAGCCAACTCAGCCATGGCATGTCATCATTTTATGTATCGCTTGATGTGATTTGATAACATGTCATTTTAGAACTTTTCATCCATTTCTAAGGGTGAAATCGATCTATAATTTTTCTCTTACTACCCCTGTCAGGTGTTGATATCAAGATTTGCTAGCTTCACACGCTGAGTTGGAAGCACTTTCTCCCCTTCCCTCCCTTGCTTTGTCTCTTGTTGTTGTTGTTGTTGTTTGGGGGGTGGGAAGGCTGCTGTTGTTTCTTAAATATATATTAGAGGAAAAGTGTGTTAAAATATCTCACTGTGAATGTGATTTGTCTATTTTTCCTTTTAGTTTTTTCCACATTTGCTTTACACAACATATGCATTTAGCATTATTACCCCTTACTAATGAAATTAATATAATATCATTATAAAATTCCCTGACTTGTCTTTAATGATGTTTCTTGCCTTTGTCTGATATTAATCTAGCAAGGTCAGCTTTCTTGTTAGTGTTTGGATATCTTTCCATCCTCTTTGCTTCCAAATGTTCCATGTCTTGTATTCTATGTGCATCCCTTGCAGGCAGTCTCTACCTGCTATCTCTTACTCTGGCCTCACAGGCTTCATTTCTGGTGGAGTCAGGCAGCTCGTTCACGTTCAGTGTTGTGACGGACACAGGAGGCCGAGCCGATGCTCCATCAGGTTTTTCTATTTCTCTTCACCACACTCCGTTCCTTTGTCCCTCCTTGCCTAACTTTGGATTATCCTTTAGTTTTTCCGCTTTTCTCTCTGTTAACTCAGTAGTTGCACACTCTCATTCTTCTGTCAGTGATTTCACCAGATTAGAGATGCCTCCCAACCTTGCCAAAGTCTAATGCTCTTTGCTACTCTCCCTCGTCTCCACAGTTCAGGAACCATACAACAGCGACCGTCTTTCTTTCTTCTCTTGAATTACATGTTATTCTCGCGATGTATTTTAGCTCTGTATCTATTTTCAGTGATAGGTGACTTGATTTCATTGCTTTATATAGCAATATTAATTGGATATACCCTTATAGCTACTAGTGGGTAAAGAGGAAACAAATTTCAATATAATAAAGGTCACATAGGATAAACCCACAGCTAACTTAATACTCAACAGTGAAAAGCAGAAAACACGTCCCCTAAGATAAGAATCAAGACAAGGATGCCTACTCTTAGCCCGTTTATCCAGCACTGTAGTGGGTATTCTAGTCACAGCAATAGACAAGAAAAAAGAATAAAAGAAGTCAAAATTGAAAAGGAAGAAGCAAAACTGCCACTGTCTGCAGATGGCATGATGCTATCTACAGAAATCCTAAAAGCAGCACCACAGAAGCTGCTAGAATAAGTGGATTCAGTAAAGTTTCAGGATAAAAAATTAATAAGTAGAAATCTTACATTTTTATATACTAACAATGAATGGTCAGAAAAAGAAATGAAGAAAACTATCCTATTTTACATTACAACCAAAAGAAGGAAATGTGTAGTCACACATCCAACTAAAGAGCTTGCGCTCCGAAGGCTGAGATGCTGGCGAATGGAGCCAAAGAGGACGCAGCGAAAGACGCGCCATGATGCCGGGGAAACAAATGCTGGCGAGGGTGCGGGACGAGCCCTGCTGCTCCACTGGGGACGGCAGCGGCGCCCACTCCAGCACTCTCCCTGGGAATCCCACGGCGGAGGGGCCTGGTGGCTGCCGTCCAAGGGGTCGCCTCACTTTCACACGGCTTCATTTTCACTTTCACTTTCCTGCATTGGAGACGGCGGCGGCGCCCACTCCAGTGTTCTTGCCTGGAGAATCCCATGGGCGGAGGGGCCTGGTGGCTGCCGTCCATGGGGTCGCACAGAGTCAGACACGACTGAGCGGCTTCACTTTCACTTTTCACTTTCATGCATTGGAGAAGGAAATGGAAACCCACTCCAGTGTTCTTGCCTGGGGAATCCCAGGGACGGGGGAGCCTGTGGGCTGCCGTCTGTGGGGTCGCACAGAGCCGGACGTGCCTGACGTGACTCAGCAGCGGCAGCAGGACTGCTCTTTGGGAAGGAGTGTGAATTGGCGCAGCCACTGTGGAGGACAGGATGGAGGCTTTCTAACAGACTAGGCCTGGAACTGCCGTGCGGCCCAGCAAGCCCACCGCTGGGTATGTGCCCTGAGAAAACCACAGCTCAAGCAGGCGCGTGTACTCCAAGGCTCCAGCACCACTTGCAAGGGCCAGGACATGGAAGCAGCCTGGACGCCCACAGACAGACGAACGGACAAAGAAGGCGTGGCACATGCGTGCAGCAGAGCACTACACAGCCATCAAAGGGCCGGGGTTTAGTCAGCTGTAGGGAAGTGGATAAACCCAGAGCCTCCCATCCAGAGCGAAGTAAGTCAGAAAAACAAATATCGTATCTGTACATGGACAGTGGAAAAATAGCACTGATGAATCTATTTAAAGAGGAGGAATGCAGACACAGATACGGAGAATAAACTTGTGGATACAGCGGGGGAAGGAGAAGCTAGGACAAACGGAGAAGGTNATCCCTGGGATTCTCCAGGCAAGAACACTGGAGTAGGTCACCATTTCCTTCTCCAGTGCGTGAAAGTGAAAGTGAAGTCACTCAGTCGTGTCTGACTCTTAGTGACCCCATGGAATGCAGTCTACCAGGCTCCTCTGTCCTTGGGACTTTCCAAGCAAAAGTTCTGGAGTGGGGTGCCATCTCCTTCTCCCCCTCACACTGCTAGTTTTGATACTTGTATGAGATGAGTTCCTTTATGTTTGCCCTCACCAGTGATCGCACCAGATAACCATGATGGTGTGATCACTGGTGAGGGCAAACATAGAGGTATGAAATCATCTCATACAGATATCAAAACTAGCAGTGAGGAGAGCACAAATACAGGATACTGCAAAAACATTGGAAATTAAACAACCAGCAACTTAATCTTATTTACATATAGTCTGCCATACCAAATCCTCATGGTCACTGCAAATCAAAAGTCTAATAGTTACATACAGAAAAATGTAACACTAACACAACACTAAATCATCAAATCACAAGAGAACAGAGTGAAAGGAAGAGAAAAAGAAAGACCTACAAAAACAAATCCAACATAATTTAAGAAAATGACAATAGGAACACACAGTGGAAATTACCTTAAATGTAAGTGAATTAAAGGCTCCAACCAAAAGACATAGACTGGCTGCATGGATACAAAAACAAGACCCACATATATGCTATCTACAAGAAACCCACTTTAGATCTAGGGACAGATACAGACTAAAAGTGAGGGAAGGAAAAAGGCATTCCATGCAAGTGAAAATCCCAAGAAAGCTGGAATAGCAATACTCAGATAAAATAGACTGGAATAAAGACGTTATAAGAGAAACAAAGACACTATATAATGATCAAGAAATCCATCCAAGAAGAAATAATATATGCACCCACCATAAAAGCACCCCAAAATATAAGGCAAATACTAAGCCATAAAAGGAGAAATCAACAATAAGACAATAATAGTGGGAACTTTAACATCCTACTTTCATCAATGGACAGATCATCTAGACAAAATCAATAAGGAAGTGCAGGCCTTAAATGGCACATTGTTCTACCACGTTCTGTGTTGGGTATGGGTCTGTAGTCTCCCAAGGAAAGAATTCACTCTGGAACCAAAGGAACAGTTGCTCAGGTCTTTGCAGGAGTGTAAAGCTTTAGTAAAAGGAAGTATGGGGATGGCTTCTAGCCCAGACACCAGAAGGGGTGGGAAGAGACCCAAATACAGCTTTTCAGATGAGAAAAGGAAAGATATAAGCATCTGAATACAGACTTCCAAAGAACAGCAAGAAAAGATAGCCTTCCTCAGTGATCAATGCAAAGAAATAGAGGCACACAATAGAATGAGAAAGACTAGAGATCTCTTCANCTTTCTGGAGTTATTTCTCCACTGATCTCCAGTAGCATGTTGGGCACCTACTGACCTGGGGAGCTCCTCTTTCAGTGTCCTATCATTTTGCCTTTTCATACTGTTCATGGTACTGTTCATAGTATGAGGTACCATGTAAGGCTGGTACCTCATTTCAAATCCTTGCGGCAGCAAGACTGAACCATGGAAGTTATGCAATCTCCCAACATGACGTCAGTGTCTGGAGTGTCTACTGCAACGCAAACAATGCGCAGCTGGATGATGGAAATGGTCCTGTGCAACCGACTGGCTCCCCTTGAGAACAGCACCCTAACAGGGGTTTCCATAGCTCAGTCAGTAAAGATACCGCCTGCAATGCAGGAGACCCAGGTTCAATCCCTGGAGGAGGGCGTGGCTACCCACACNGGCAGCTGGATGATGGAAATGGTCCTGTGCAACCAACTGACTGGCTCCCCTTGAGAACAGCACCCTAACAGGGGTTTCCATAGCTCAGTCAGTAAAGATACCGCCTGCAATGCAGGAGACCCAGGTTCAATCCCTGGAGGAGGGCGTGGCTACCCACACCAGTATCCTTGCCTGGAGAATCCCCATGGACAGAGGAGCCTGGAGGGCTACTGTCCATGTGGTCGCAAAGAGTCACACACGACTCTTGCATCTTCCTATAGATAGAAGAGAAAAGTACTAAATTCCTTAACTTGAGATATCTAGTTTTCTTTAACACTGTTAACCTTCTGAAGTTCTGACTACTTTGTCTTTGCTTCAAAAATTACTATGTATCCTGATTCCTCCCTTACCTCCTCCCTTACCTCTTTAGGGCAGCCTGTTAAGAGTTACGTGAGATGCTGTGTCCTGGGCTTCAGATCACAGCTTTGTCTACCAAATAGAATACAATTCTCAGCTTTTAGGTTGTGCATTTATCTTTTCCACTGACAGTCTCATCTCCCATTTGTGTAGAAGCCCCCTGAGGTGGTGACTATGTCTTTAATATTCTCCACAGTGACCAGCACAGCATGCTCTTACTAACATGTGTTCAAAATTTTATTTTGCATGTTAGACTTTACTTCAAGAATTAATTCACATCTTTGCAGTAAACTGACATTCATCTTCAGTGTGAAAATCACAACAATGCTAAATATTTGTATTCCCCTGAAAGTAAACATTAAATGAGAAAGACTTTCTTTTTTTTCTCTTGCACTTGTCTTTGAAACTTTTTTTCCCCTTTTTTTGTGTTAGAAACAAGAATGCATGTTCAGCTTTCTGACTCTATTTAATGCCTGAAGCCTTTCAGTTGAATTACAATGGGCCTGGAAGGAACTTTAAAGAGTGAAGTAAAGCTCAGCTCTAAGTAAGCCTGTAATTAACTCTCCCTGGAAAAGTGAATACATTGCATCTCTTAAGAATATGCTTTGGAAACGAACTGGATTAGAAAGGGAAGGTAGAGTGGAAAAACTCAATCTTTTCATCCCTGATTACTCCCTCCTGGTCCAATAGTTCCGACCGGCTTCACAGTGATCATCTCTGTAAGACCTTTTGTTGTTCTCAAGGCGAAGGTGCTTGAGGAGACTACAGTTTTTTTGTTTGTTTGTTTGTTTTTTTGCTGATCATTTTGGTTGCTGTCTTCCCCTCAACCCCCTGAAAACTGAGAGAATGACATTCTCTTTATATTCTTTTAAAAAGTTCCCTGGACCAATACATTTACCTCTAATAAGCATCAATGATTAGGTGGCAGCAATTTTTCATTTGAAGTAAAGTCACTCTATAGACCCACCACTGAAGTAAAGCGAAGTATTAGAAATGCCTTAGGGCCCTAGGAGGTCTTCTGACTCATTCCTCTGACTTCAGGTATGAACACACAATCCATCACAAGGGAGACTCGCCCATGTTTCAAGATTTCAGGGGGAAGAAATCCAATCTCCATTGCCAGCTGATTTCTAACTTCATTGGGTTTTATGCCTCAAGTCACGGTGCTATTTTCTGATGGTGATGGTGCTGGTATGGTTTAATCCGGCTTCAAACTAGATTCAGATGTTATGATCTCAAGTGAACGATAACCCCTGTCTCTTCCGTGTTCCCACTGCTCTTATTTACCTCTGTTCAGTCAGTTCAGCTCAGTTGCTCAGTCGTGTCCGACTCCATGGACCACAGCCCGCCAGGTCTCCCTGTCCATCACCAACTCCCAGAGTTTACACAAACTCATGTCCATCGAGTCGGTGATGCCATCCAGCCATCTCATCCTCTGTCATCCCCTTCTCCTGCCTTCCATCTTTGCCAGCATCAGGGTCTTTTCAAATGAGTCAGTTCTTCACATGAGGTGGCCAAAGTATTGGAGTTTCAGCTTCAGCATCAATCCTTCCAATGAACACCCAGGACTGATTTCCTTTAGGATGGGCTGGTTGGATCTCCTTGCAGTCCAAGGGACTCTCAAGAATTTTCTCCAGCACCACAGTTCAAAAGCATCAGTTATTCGGTGCTCAGCTTTCTTTATGGTCCAACTCTCATATCCATACATGACCACTGGAAAAACCATAGCCTTGACTAGACGGACCTTTTTTAGATTACATATATATTTCAGACACATATGTTTCTTATACAGTCAAAGTTGAAACTAGGAAAATACCTGTTAGGTTAAATGATAAATGTGAAAAAGGAAAGAATGCAAGGAAGAAAGAAAATTCATTTAGAACTGGAAGAGATCACAGATATTATCAAGTTTAACCATACTTCACAAACAAAGAAAGACTAAGAATTCAGGTGCGCAGCGCCAGATGCCTTGTAAGAGCCCGATGGCAGGCATCGTGAATTTGGAGGCACCAAGAGCTTGTTTCTCCGTTTATTTGGCCAGAGCGCCCTGATTTCAGATCCTCGCCCTTCCAGAGCTTTCATGTGGACTCTTAAGAGAAGAGTCTGCTGGTGTTGAGCCTGGGAGGATGCGCTACGGGAGCCGTTGGCAGCCAGCGCGCCAACATCTGGAGCGCGAGGAGGAAGTCTGCCCAGAGCAGACAGCAAGCTAGGGAGGCGGGGAGGCCCGGGCGCGCAGCGCTGAGACCCTGCAGAACAGGCCCCCTCCTGCTTCACTCGAGCGTGGCTTGGGCTTTCTGAGTTGGTCCTGACCAGAGTCCTGCGGAGCCCGAGCTCAAGGCCACGCCGTCTGACTTCACCCTGTTCTCTCACCGCCTCGGTGCTGCCCGCTCCCCTCCCCGGTGGCGCTTGCCTTTGCCCTCGTCAGTCAAACGACAGATCTTCTCTAGCAATGAGGCGCTGAGGCAGGAGGCCTCCCGCTCTTATAGGCCCCCTCGGCAGCTCTGCGTGACCCTGCATCTGATGGCCGAGCATTACCTGCTCATCGCCACGTGCCTGGATCCCTGTGTATCCATTCCCCACGCACATCTGCCATTTAAGGCATAAAAGCACCTTCAATACTACCAGAGCCTTCAAGCTCATCTCAAATGTGCCCCAGTTTCTGTTTACTCAGAGCTGGGAACCAGGGCCCTGGGGAGCTAGGAGTTCTGGTACATGCATATGTATGACCTTATCAATGCACAGGCAGAAATTCCATGCATGAGAAAGCCCCGAGTCAGAGGTGGTTCCTCAACATTGCTGGAATTCATTTCCTTAGGCCTTTAAGCTGAGCACACCACCGCAGCAGAAAGGGTCATATTTGCTCAGAGGCAGCTCTAGTGGCCACGTGGACACACCGCTCACACTGCCGTCCCCCCCGGCGAGGCGGGTAACAGCTGAACGAGACCAGCGAGAAGTCCCACAGCCAGGAAGCAGCACTGTGCTCTGACATACAGTTAATATTTCAAAGACAAAATATAATTAAGTCTGCCAAAGTTTTCTGCTGAGCCAAGGACAAATTTTGCAACCGTAGAAGAGGAGAGATGTGAGAAGCAATTCACATCATGGCAGTTTAAGCTCTAAGAATACTTTCCACAATAAGAGATACATGCGACGTTCTTTCCAACATTTCAGGAGCCAGGAGGCAAAAGAGACTAAATCCCCACCTGTAGGAAGCTGGTTACATTATGATACACACCACAGTGTTCTTCTACACAGCTATTAAATGAAGAAGACTGGTCTCTATGCCCTAATATGAAATTGTCTCAAAGACATCTTTTTAAGTAAAGAAAAGCAAGGAGCAGGAGAATGCGTATAGAATACAACTATTTATGTTAAAAAGAGGGACTCAGAGCTCGGTGAAGGTGCCCGTGCATAAACACACATGTCCCCCCCCACACACACGCTTAGATATGCAGAGGATATCATTGATGGAAGGAGCCACAAGAAACTGTCATCAGGAGTATGTTCAGAACCTCAGGGAAGGGGAGCTGGAGTCCTGGTGGGCAGGGTTGGAAGAGAGAATAACTTTTCAATATGTTTCCTTTTGTGCCATTTGAATCTATATTACCATGTCTCCACATTGCCTATTAAAAATTAAAATAAAGACCAATATTCCAAGGTCTGGCTTTGGTTTAGAGTTTAAAAATGAAAACGTTAAGAGTTTCTATTCCCTTTTTCCCTTTAGGCAATAGCAGGCCCCTTCCATCTTTGCTACTTGCTTTTGAACAAATAGGCCGCAGTATTTTTAGACTTTCTCCCTGGAGTCCAAAGCTCACAGTGTTAAAGTAACCAGAGAAATAGGGAAGGGCTGGAGTCCAGGTTCTGTGCCCTGAATGTTTTTCAGTCATGGAGAAACAAGCTTTTTTTCCCCCTAATACTGATATTTATACCAGCAGGAACATGCACTGAGGTAATTTCTTCTTTTCTGGTAGATTAAAGAAAGGGGCCTTTTTCTTTTCTTTCCCTTCTCTCACAGAAGGTTCTGCCATTCTTTTCCTCAAAGTGCACACACATCTGCAAACAGCTCTAGTGCATTTCTGCTGGAGAAGTAAGAAGCTATTAGCAGCGGCGCTCGAGGCTGTCGCGCGAGTCCATTACCTGAGAAATAGATTAAGGCCGGCCTGCAGAAGCGCGCTCCCCAAGCCTTATCATTCTTACCGGAGAGAACGCGGCTCCTATTTAGCAGGAGACAGATGTTCTGATCTCATTTCACTGACAAATTAAAGGGAAATAAAGAAAGACAAATAAAAAGTTCACCTCCTGAGAATTTACGTTGCCTCTTTCATTTCGAGTCGTAGATGTTGGTTAGCGGCATTTTCTTTTTTCCTCCCCGAGCCCGCACCTCCTCTGAGGTTCTCAGTGGTGTCAGCCTGGGGCCGCGGTTCTGAAACAGCCGGCCTGAGTTCATTCCCTGACACGAGGCGGGGATCAGAGGGAGCAAGACCGAGCCCAAGACCTGAGGCTTCTGAAGCCACTGGCATCAACCCCAGGTTCTCATCCCGAAGCTGTTCATTAGGGTAACAGACCCACTGTCCGTTCCAGACAGACCCTCAGAGGTAACACAGCGGTGCAGGCAGACCTGGGCTCGCCCCGCTCCCCGCCACTCTCCCTGCCTCCCCCTTCCTCTCTCGCCTCCTAACACCACGGGCCTCCAAAGGGCAACACTGCGCCCTGCTCAGCGCCCTAAAGAGCGCTCAGAGAGCGTAAAGAGCGTTCAAGCTGATCTCTCTCGCCAAGGACATACAGTGTTCAGGAAGTTCATTGACAACAGCTGTGCCGGAGGTGGCTTCCACCCAGTATGTGGGAAAAGAAAACAGCGTCAGGACTAGGAGGGACCTGTGTCGAGCTGAATAAGGTGACAGGCAGCCCTGCAGACCAGATCCTCGTGCGCAGCATCCTCCGGCAGCAGGGCGAGAGGGGACGTCCTGGCAACACAAGGGATGTTACGGCTTGAGATCAGGACACCGTGAGGCCTCCTTGTCCTCAGATCAGCAGTTCTCACCTCTGCCTTCATGCCCATCTCAAATGCCCAATCCTTCCCCTAGAAGCTCTGCTTGGGTGATACTGAGGCTGTCCCAGGAATCAGATCACGATAGGAGTTTACGCTGAAGCTGTGACCGAGCACATTCGTTGCCCGGGACCAGCTTGATGTCAGCTCCCTGGACAAAAGGACAGATCAGAAAAACTTGGTAATTAATCAGCCTTTGTACTGATTCGTATTTTTCTGGAAGTGAAGTGAAAGTCACTCAGGCGTGTCCAACTCTGTGCAACCCCATGGACTGCAGCCCACCAGGCTCCCCCATCCCTGGGATTCTCCAGGCAAGAACAATGGAGTGGGTTGCCATTGCCTTCTCCAGGGGCTCTTCCCCACCCAAAGACGGAACCTGGGTCTCCTGCCTTGCAGGCAGATTATTTTCCTGCAGTATTCTCTCATNCACCAGGCTCCCCCATCCCTGGGATTCTCCAGGCAAGAACAATGGAGTGGGTTGCCATTGCCTTCTCCAGGGGCTCTTCCCCACCCAAAGACGGAACCTGGGTCTCCTGCCTTGCAGGCAGATTATTTTCCTGCAGTATTCTCTCATCACAGCCCTGCAGGCTTTGCAAGACAGGATCTTCATCACCATTTTCCAGATGAGGAAACTGAAGATCTAAGAGATTTGCCAAAGGCCAGATGCCTCTTCCAGAGGTAGATCTGGGATCCCTAACAACCCTTCTAAGGCCATTACAGTTCTCGTGACGGCCTAGTAGCTGAAGGCTTCAGGTCCAAGACGAGCAGCCTGGGAGCTGGCGACCTGTTTACTTCCTAGAACCAAAGGAAAAAGCATGAGACCCGCACCAGAGCTAAACGGTACAGCCTTCCTACGTAAGGAGGCTGAAGCACAGTGGCTTGCCCCAAATCGCACAGCCCACCTGCGGCAAGAAAAACGCACAGCAGAGGGACTGCCGGGGACCCAAGAGCGAGGCCAGGGGAGCTCTGCGTCTCCTGCTTGGGGTTTCAAAGAAGGCGAAGTGACTCCTGCAGAAAGAGCTGCTGTGGATCTGGAAGCCTGCCCAAGGCATTGAGAAGTGGACCGTGGCCGGGGTAGCCGTGCAGATCACCGAGGCCACCGTGCAAGGCCTTTATGAGCGTGCCAGCCAGCCTGGGCCCCCGCGTGCGCACGTGTGTGTGTGTACGTGTGTGATTGTTGGGTAGTTTCCAGGGGGATGCTCAGACAAGCAGGATGCTATATACATTTGGCAAAGCTAAAGAACAAAAAAATTCTCCCTGGGAAATGCTAGCCTAATTATATAGCCAGTCTGCTTCTTACCTGGAGGTAATTGCAGCCTCCACTATCCCTGTCGGCCGCGATAATCATTCATGATACAGGAGTGTGTGGGGGAGAGGTGCCCCCTCCCTGATTTCATCTAATTTCTCTAACCATCTAGCATAGCTGGAGATTAACCCAACTCCTATAAAGCAGAAACGAACTTCAAATCCATGTCAGAGCCCGCCGGAGAGAATGATTTACAAACTGCCAGCAGAGCACTGGTGTAAACAAGATAATGCGCGTTAATTCCCAGCAAGTCAATTAACATTCAGTTATTCTGAACAGGACCTGACCTTGGTGCTGGAGGATCTGAGCAGAAGAGAACCTGCCGCTTAAAGGAAAATGCCACCTCTCCCACTCCAACTGGCAGGTCTCGAGGGTTCAAAGGCTCAAGAAGCTCTCTCTCTTGAAAGGATGCACAGAGGGACCGAAGCCGCCNCTGCTGGAGGATCTGAGCAGAAGAGAACCTGCCGCTTAAAGGAAAATGCCACCTCTCCCACTCCAACTGGCAGGTCTCGAGGGTTCAAAGGCTCAAGAAGCTCTCTCTCTTGAAAGGATGCACAGAGGGACCGAAGCCGCCCCAGCTCAGCCCCTGTGTTTCAGAGCCGGTGTCTCTTTGCCTTTGAGCCCGCCAACACTTTGACAACTCTCACCTTTGATCTAAGTGTCTGAAGGATCTAAGTGGAACGTCGCCTTCCTAAGGCAGCTCTTCCTTCAAGACCTTGGAGGGTTCAAAAGACTCACAACACAGAATCGGCCATGTTTATTTGTCTATTTCTTCAATCGCTAACTCAGAGAAGGGAGGTGACTTGTAATGGCTGTGCTGATTAGCATTATCTGTGCTTTCCGAGGATGCGTTCCCCTGAATTTGGGGAAATGACCGACTACAGTCTTTCACGGTGTTCCGCAACTCCCAGCATCCAGAAAGGGGGCGTGACCCATTCGAGTCCAGGGGAAGAGAGTGGCTCAAATTCTCTCGTGCCACCGAGACTCCTGGGGCCTCAGAGAGGGAGACTCGGATTCGGTCAGGCTGGATGGAAGCCTGAGCGCGGGCCTGTCCCGTGAGCACCCAGGCTGCACCGGCTCTGCGGCCCGGGTCTGCCCGCAGGGCCTGTCCGAGGGGCTCCTCCCGCAGCACGAGGGGCACTTTAGACGGGCCCTCCTACGATTGCCAGACGCAGCCGTCGGTGCAAGGCAGGTGCCTAAACAGTGTTTCAGGCCAGGGGCCTCGGGCCCGTGTGCCTCGGGCCCGTGCGTAGCGCGCCCTGGACGTGCAGCTTTAGAGGAAGCCCCCAGCACCGGCTCTGTGGCGCCCCGCAGGGAAACGGGCGCTCCACAGCTTTTCGGTGCATCGTTTGCAGACTTCACAGTCGTCCACACTGGAGGTAAATTTGACGGAGACTACCCAAATCCCTGTGGCGCTAGTGGCCCGTACTTGTGTTGGACAACCAGGTGATACAGAAGACACACCAAAGCCAGCAGAGGTGCACGCGTCCCTGTTGCGCTTGGTGGTTGCAGGATCAGCTGGCGAGGTCCTGGGTCTGTGCAAAACGGATTCTTCATTAGACACAAACAAAGCTGCTGCTTTCTAGGGAGAAATCTGTTTGGTACCAAACAGTGATCTCGATAGAGGCCTTCTCAAGTGTGCTCAACAGACATGGCCCAGGTAGCACTTTACCCACTTCTAGTCTCCACCCGCCCACCCCCCACACACACTGTCCTAGGCAATAACCCCGGAATCACTCGGAAGAGTCCGGGGCACATGTGTCTCTTCCATCCACTGCCCATCCCTTACCAGGATTTCAGGCCAGTATTGACAGTAAACAGCAATAACAATAATAATCACTGTTTTAATCCTCATTACAACCGTTTGAGATAGGAACTGTTGTTATTCTCATTTTATGGATGAGGACTCCAGGGCATAGAGAGCAATTTGCCCAAGGTCACACACCTAATAAGCAGGGATCCAAACACAAACAATCTGGCACCAGAATCCAGGATCTTAACTCTACATGATTCTTATCCATAGCTGCTAAATCACTTTCCAAAAAAAGAGAGAGAGAGAAAGCCTTATTATCCTCTTTCTATTTTACAGTGGATGGCTCATTAAAACCAGAGCCAAAATAATTAGCAACCAAATAAATTGGTTTTCTTTCCAAGAGAGTGTTTTCAAACACTCCCCTGAGGTGAGGGAAAATATTTGCATTCAGCCCCTGTTGGTGGGGTGTGTGCAGTGAAGCGCATTCTTCTAGAATGTGGGGTGGGGGGTAGGGATCCTTATAAGGAAGCAAATGAGAAGAAAAACAGACAGTTGCTTCTAGGGTAAAATCTATTGATTCTTCTCATCCCCTTACATTTGAGAAAGTTTTCACCTCTCTCGGGGCCTTCAGACTGCACCGCCTTTGGGAAGCTTCCCTCATTTACACCAACCCCCGACCTCTCTCATTTTTTAAAAAGAGCTGTGGCCAGGCGTTAGAACCTCTCTGCATGCCGATCGAGCACATGCATTACATGTTCTTCTCTGTCTTACAGATGTTATCCTGGTCTCTTCCGCTTGATTCTGGCATTGCGGTGTAAACACTTATTCCTAGAACATGGTGTGATCATTCTGGCCCTTGTATTGCNTCAGGGAGGCCTGGCAAGCTGCAATTCATGGGGTTGCATGGAATTGGACATGACTGAGTGACTGAACTGAACTGAGTCCAGTTAGAGCACACTGAAGATCATCAAAATACTGGCCTGACTGAGAAAAAGGTATTCTTTACACTGTGGGATAAAGTGGCCATGAACTGCCTCCTAAGTCATGATTGAATTTTTAACCTTGAGGGGGCACTGCCAGCTAAGGAGTGTCCCTTACTATCTGTTCTATAAGAATTAAGTCACTAGCCACTGTAGTCACTGATACTCAATATACCCTGAAAGGAATTTAGTGCCGTGATCCAAATGAAGTACTCTGTACTCTGGGAAAACTGGTAAAACAAGCCTTTAGATAGATGTCTACTGGAGAAAATTTTATGAATCCAAGTTTAATCTTCTGTACTTAGAAAAATGCTAAAGGCATTAATTGAGGTATTTGTTTCTTGTATCTAGTGGGGACCTTCTACTGAGATATTTGATTGTGCTTCTCCAAAATCACAATAAGGTTATCTCTTCAACTCTCTTGGGTGTGGTTCATCAGAGCTATCTGAGAGGCAGTCTCCTGAGCCATAAGTGGAACTCACAACTCTCAGTTCTTAGCTCAGTGGACATCTGATCATTTGACTAAGGCTGGGGACTAGCCATCGTGAGCACAGAGGAAGAGGTGCCCTCCTTTCGCCAGAAAGCCAGGTGACTCATCTTCAAGGCTGAGGGTAAGTGTGCCTTTGCCATGGGAAGTCTGGTCTCTGATCTGGTGTTCCCTGCNCCTACCAGGCTCCTCCATCCATGGGATTTTCCAGGCAAGAGCACTGGAGTGGGGTGCCATCGCCTTCTCATATGTATATATATATATACATTTTTTGTGTGGCAAGTGACCTTATAAAAATGTGAGTCTTTGATCAATTTAACTTCACTTGACATTTTTAGTTACTCGGGAAGTTCTGAATCAAATGGTTAACTGTGGTCTCAGTTCTCTCATGAAAACCTGAGGCAAAATGAATGACATGGATATTGTAGAAGAAGACTTTCTTCCAACTGTATGGATTGCAAATTGAGCTAAGTTGGGCTGTACGGAATGAAGGTGGGATTTGAGGTGATAAGGTAATGATGCTGATGGACTCTAGTTTCTGCACAGGGAAAATGGTTGATAGGTACAGAGCATTCAAAGATGAGAGATGGAGTGCTAGAAGTCATATATATGCTTATAATTTGTGTAAAAATAGGCAGATATTGAAATTCTTGTCCTAACAAGGAAGGAAAGGGGACTATTAAGAGAAAGAGGATATAATCAAGTTAAATTTATAACTGAGAATGAAATGATTAATTTCACTGAGAGCAATGAAGTGTTACACAGATGCAACATATTATTATTATGAAATAAGGTAGAAAATCTATCATGGAAGATTATAGGAGAGAAAACATTACAAGATAAGTAAAGAACAGTTAAGGAAAAAGAAAAGTGAGCAAGTCCAAGTAAAAATGTAGAAGAATGAAATATATTCCAGGTACTATAAAAAGAAAAAAATATTTGTGTGTGTATGTATATATATATATATGTACTTCATATATATATACTTGAAATTAAAAGAAGAAACTTGTATTTGAGATTTTCTATGATGATTTAATGAATGGAAAAAGTGATTTTTGCCCACTGGGGAAATTGAGATGTCATAATTTAGGATGGAAAATTTTATTTTTCCTTGATAAAAGTAGATAGAATTGCAATTCAGATGAGGGGAAAAAGTTATTTTTAATTCATGTTAAATGATTTATTTCTTCATTCTTCTGGTATTTTGAGTAACTATAAAAGCTGCTTATATTTGCTAGATAATTCCAACATTTGTGTCACCTCATCACAGCTTCTGTTGATTGTCTTTCCCCATGCGAGTCCAAATTTTCATGGCTATTCATATGCTGAACAACTTTGGATTGTCTTTTGGACATTTTGCTGTCAGACTCTTGATTTTGTTTAAATCTATGCAGCATATTCAAATTTTTTGCTTAAGCAGGCAGTTACTATGGCTAGGTTCAGGCCTTCTGGGGACTCTGGTTTCAGTTCAGTTTTCAGAGCCTTTATACTGTTTGGGGATATTTCTTGCAAGTGGGTTTTCACCCAATGACCAATATGGAATTTAAGCAATGGTCTAATATGAAGAGTTCAGGTCTCAANTTTCTAATAGTTTTCAAAGGCTTTTAAATTTTTAGCATCTTTTTATTTGTTTAATTACTAAGGCTAAAACTGTATTGGATTTAAAAATTGAGTATTTATAGTAAAGTGTATAAAAGTGTAAAAGCCTATCTTTAAACACAATTTTTAAATGTAGCAATAGAAAGAATTAAAAGAACAGGCAAACAAAAACCTTATCCATACCTGAAACTCATTGATACCAATAAATGTCTACCCAGAATGCAATTAACTGACACAGTCTGATGCACCAGTCACAAAATCATTAATTTGAATAAGGAAAATATACATTCACTGTTTGCTTGAATGAATTGTTCAATATTCATGTTTACTTCCTTTATTTCACCTGCAAAGCCGATGAGAGTTTTTGGATTTGCATTTATATGTTTGGCAATTTTAAGTAACCCAGTATTTCTATCAAACTTGGGTGAGAACTAGTGTACCCTTAATCTCTGTGACATAATCCTTGTTTAGAAACGCTGGTTTTTGTTTAAACAAAAAACTGGGGTTACAGGAGCAAGCTTGAAATCAGTGCTTTGAAATACATTAGATTATCAATTATATTTTCTCCTCAACCACACATTCATTGCTGACCTGTTTATAATACTGCACACTTGTTAAATGTTCAGAAATTTTGAAAGATGGTTGTTAACCATAGTAATTTGTAAATGTTAAATTATGTGAATCATAATTCACATAATAGGGATCAAAATCATCTCCAAGAAAAAGAAATGTAAAAAAGCAAAATGACTGTCTGAGGAGGCCTTACAAATAGCTGTGGAAAGAAGAGAACCAAAAAGCAAAGGAGAAAAGGAAATATATACCCATTTGAATGCAGAGTTCAAAGAATAGCAAAGAGAGATAAGAGAGCCTTCCTCAGCAATCAGTGCAAATAAATAGAGGAAAACAATAGAATGGGAAAGATTATATATCTCTTCAAGAAAATTAGAGATACCAAGGGAACATTTCATGNTGATGCTGGGAAAGATTGAGGGCAGGAGGAGAAGGGGATGACAGAGGATGAGATGGCTAGATGGCATCATCGACTCAATGGACATGGGTTTGGGTGGACTCAGGGAGTTGGTGATGGACAGGGAGGCCTGATGTGCTGCAGTCTATGGAGTCTCAAAGAGTCTGACACGACTGAGTGACTAAACTGAACTGAACTGAACTGAATTTGGAATAGGACAGAAATAAAGAGACTTTTGGTTTTGAGTACAGCACTTATTGGTTTTTAGTCACTAAGTCATGTCTGACTCTTTTCAAACACCCACGAACTGTCGTCCACCAGGCTCTTCTGTCTATGGGGTTTCCCAGGCAAGAATAGTGGAGTGGGTTGCTATTTCCTTCTCAATGGGATCTTCCTAACCCAGGGATCGAAGCCAGGTCTCCTGCTTGACAGGTGAATTTTTTTACCACTGAACCACCAAGAAAGCCTGAGCACAACATTACCTGGAATTCAGTGTAATAATATCCAATGGTGACTCTCTTCAGAGTCTTTCTGGGTAAAACCTCTGCTGCCTACCAGAAGATCCAGAGAGAGTTTTGGGGTGAGGTGGTTTTATGAAGATGAATGTGTAAGGGAGAAGAACTTTTTTCTCTACCTTTANAAAGAATGAAATTGGACCCTTATCACATACACAAAAATTAATTCAAAACAAACTGAAAGCTTAAACACAAGAATTAAAACCGAAAAACTGCTAGAAGAAAACAGAGGAACAGCTTCTGAACATTGGTCTTGGCAATGATTTTTTGGATATAACCCTGGATAGGTAACAAAAGCAAAAACAAACAAATGAGGCTACATCACACTAAAGCGTTTCTGCACAGTAAAGGAAACCATCAACAAAATGTAAAGGCAACTTATGGAATGGCAGAAAATATTTGCAAACCACGTATCAACAGAGGGCTAAGATCTAAAATATATAAGAACCCCGTACAACTCAAGAGCAAAACGCACAAATAAGCTGATTTTAAAATGGGCAAAGAACTTGAATAGACATTTTCTCAAGGAAGACATACAATGTGGAATCCAAAAAAATGTTACAAATGAACTTATTTATAAAATAGAAATAGACTTACAGATACAGAAAATAAACTTACGGTTTCCAAAGAAGAAGGGGTGGGGAAGGGAGGGATAAATTATGAGTTTGGGATTAACAGATACACATTGCTATATATAAGCTAAACAATAACGACCTACTGTATAGCCCAGGGAACTGTATTCAGTACCTTGTACTAACAATAACCTATAATGGGAAAGACTCTGAAGAGTGTATGTGTGTGTATATATATATATATATATATATGAGTGAGTGACTTTGCTGCACACTTGAAACTAAGATGACATTGTAAATCAATTGTAGTTCAGTTTAAAAAATGAGTGAGTGCATTAATAAATTAATAAGTAAACGAAGGCATACCAACGGCCAAGAGGAAAAGGTGTTCAGCGTGACTAATAATCTGAGACAATCAGAAGCAGGTCAGGGGTCTCTCTGGCGTCCGGGGCTTGAGACTCTGAGCCCTGGTTCGGGAAGGCCCCGCCTGCCCCAGCCACTACCTCCATCGCCACAGCTGCTGGGGCCCGGCGCCCAGCTCGCAGCAGGAGAATCCGCGGCGAGAGGCCTGCGCCACGCGAGGGGGCGGCCGCCTGCGCCTGGAGAGAGCCCACGCGGCCGCGAAGGCCCGGCGCGGCCAAAACCCGCGCAAATCGTCGGCAGACAAATCCAGAAAACCCACAGCGAGAGGCCCCTTCAGAGCTGCTCAGACGCCTGTCACCGGAACGTGGGAAATCAGCACGTGAAGGTCAGGACGCGGAGAAGCCGGGACGGCGCCGGTGCGGCTGTGAATCGGTGCAGCGACTGGGAAGCACGCGCCAAAACGTCAGGGCTGTGACGCCAGATGGCCCGGCACCCCACCTCACATCCAGAGCCTGCGGGCGGCACCCGGCGCAGCCTGCGCTCCCCCGGCCCGCGGAACCCGCGCGACGTCCCTGGGCGAACGGGGGGAAGCGCCGGCGCCGTCAGGAAGGGAGCCGGCCACGCAGCGCCGGGAGCCGGAGCCGGGGGCGCGGCCCGGGAGGAACCTCCCAGAGGCCCCGCGCCGCAGGGCCCCGCGCCTGGGAGCCGGGAGAGGGAGGCTCGGGACGGAGGTGCGGCCCGCTCGCCGGGGATCCCGGCCGGAGGGCGGGGCTCGGTCCTGGGAGGAGCCGGAGGGCTGTGCGCGCAGGGACGCGTCCAAGGGCAGGGTGCACCTGCGACCCGCCGAGGGACGGAGCTTAGGTGTTCTCACTACACAGCAGAAGGTGAGTGGGCTAACTATCGTGGCTGGGGGAATCACTGCACAGCACATACATATATTAAACACCACACTGAACACCCTAAATAGATAGAGCATTTACTTTTCAATCATACCTCATTAACGTGGAGGGAAAAAAACAGCCTGTGGTCCCACTCCTGAGCAAAACGGAGCTCTTCGGGGGCTTACAGCCCTGGTGTGACGCGGGTAGGAACTGCACTTGGTTAGGCCGATGAGGCTGGGGTGCGGGACAAGAGTGAGAGCAAAGCAGAGCAGAAGCAGAAGGCCAAACGGGAGATCATGACGGCGTGCAGGGAAGAGGGGTGGCCCATGGGTCCCCAAGGTAGCCGTGGGACAGAGACAGACGCGAGCGCTGGCGAGTACTCACACGGAGGAGTCGGGAAGGATGACGGGGTGGCATTCGATCCACTTTACTGTGAAACTGCCAAGAGACAGACTGGGGAGCACATTCGCCCTTGCTTTACAGCTCCTGGAGGAAGACGGACCCAACACCCCAGTCAGCAATCGCAGTTTGCCTAGTAGGCGAGAGTTTGAAGATATATGGACTGAATATGGACCTACCTTGCGCATTTTATCAATAAAAACAGTCTATGCTTCTAAAATTCAGGAAGAGGAAGTAAAAAAGAAAAGCGTTATCTCCCTCAAGTGAAAAAGCGAACCTCACTTATAGATTTAAAACCTTTTATTTTTCCATTGAAAAGGTGTTGCTTTTGAAAATGTGATTTGGGTTAACTGAAAGTGTCATTGCCAAAATATGTCAAACGAGGCTCTCCTTGGGAATAAAATAACGCAAAGGCAAGTAAGTGACTTCCTGAAGAGACGGGGAATGCAGTTCGCGTCCCATCTCTCCCCAGTATCAACACCCTGTTGATCTGGTGGTACTGATTAGTCTTCAAATGTATCAGAGAGAGAGAGAGAGAAATTCATAACGCCCCAAGTCTTTGATAGCTGAAGGAGTTTGAAGATGAGGACGTGCTGCACTTTTAAGAGCAGAGGACCTAAATGGCACCTTTTCAACAGCACCCAGAGGTCTGGGGAATCAACCGGGCTCCAAAAAATATATTATGTGCTCTCTGAAGGAAAATTAAAGCACAAGTCAAAACTGTTGGGAGGAACATTAGTACCTTCCAGAACTGCACACACGTGCTATACTCACGGTCCCCCCAGGCCTGAGGCCAATAACCCAGAAACTACTTTCAACACAAGCCAGCAGACGGGGGCAGGTCAGAGAGGCAGCTCCCTGGAGGGGCACTGCAATCCCCTCCCTGCAAGCCTCCCACGCAGCAGCCCCCGGCCCCCGCCGGCACGGAGAGGCCAGCGCTCCTCGCTGCTCTGGAAGCTCACGTCCCCACCCCTCCCGCTTGCCGGCATGGCAGCTTTGCTGTTCATTACAGCTGCTGGTCATACGCCTAAGATGGTGTTGGGAGTGAGTGAGATTTGGTTCAAAGGGAGATTTACACCTGGCCTTTTGTAAATAATTTAAGCTACAAAGGTGATGCGGAAAGAGAGCCAGATACGTACCCTCTTTAGAGCTGTAGAATGCATAGTAATGTAACGGCGGTGTAATACACGTTGCAGTCAATTCTCATCAGAGCATAATGCTCACATAAGCAACTGCTCTCTCTCTACTTTACAATCACAACTGTCCATTTTTATCTTCAAAGTCAGCATTTACGGATCCATCCATTCAGCTCACACGCATTAAAGCCATACTGTGTACAAGGCAGTGTACTGGATTCAGTGAGAAAATTCAAGATGAATAAGACCCCAGGCTTTCATAGAAGTGCTGACAGTATAGTGTAGAGGCTAAATCCCTTGACTTCTGGAGGGAAAACAGTCTAAGTGTCAAGTCTGGTTGTCAACCCTGGGCAAGTCTGTAAGTCTCGCAGAACTCTGCTTCCCTTGCCTGAAACATGAACACAATAATAATATAAGCCATACAGGGCAGGCATGCGGGCGGGCAGACGTGGAGCCACAGAGTCCAGCACAGAAAATGGGAAACCCGGATCAGGCTGCTTCAGGGTCACAGGTGGGCACCAGCCGCGAGAAGTCTGGAAATGCACCTGGGGATAAGACTACGCACGGCCTTGAGTGCCAGGCAGATGCGGGCCTCTGGTGTACCCCGGGAGCCTTTTTTGTGCAGGAAGAGACATGGATAAATCCATGCTTCAGATGAATGACCTCAGGTGCAATCTGACAAAGAGAGAAGACGGAAGTGAAGTCAGTCAAAGGGTAAGAAAAATACACAAGCCCAGGCCAAACCACAAGGATATGCTCAGCGCGACCCCGGAGACCGTGAGAGGGACCGGCCTGAACGGATAGTCCACAGAAGAGTCGCCTCATACTCTCCAAAAGCGTCAAGGTCATAAAAAATAAGGAAAGACTGAGGAAGTGCCACATATTATTGAGAATCAAGGATTCATGATAACTAAATGCAATGCGGATCCTGGAACATGTCAAGGACATTCATGGGAAAACTGGTGAAATTCAAATAAAGACCATAGCTCAGTAAGTGATATTGTACAGATGTTAGTTTCCTGATAAATGTGTCACGGTTGGGTGAGATGTCAATGTTGGGGAAGCTAAGTGAAGGGAATAAGAACTTTCTGTATTATTTACATAAACTTTTTCAAACAAAAGGGTGTTAAGTCTCGGCAAGAGAAGGTAAGGGTCTGAATCACAGTCGAGGTTCTAAGAACTGGAAGAAGTTGAAGCAGAACTGCTGAGTTGGATACTGACTGGTGTTCGTCGGGTGATGGGGGAATCACTGAAAATCTGACTCAAGCCTCAGTGACTGAACTGAGTTGTTATTTTAAGGAAGTCTTGGGAAGAGATAGGTTTTAAAGGAGGAGTAATGAGTTTCCCCTTGCACAGGCTGAGTCATGGATGTTGAAAGGTTCACTGTAGATATTGATAGGAAATAATACGAGAGACAAAGGGAAAGGTGAGGCTAGAGTCATAGTCATGGTCTACAACATCCATATACATCCAATACACAGGTAGGTAACAGTTGAATCCACAGGAGTGAATGCACTTAACAAAATGTTAAATATGGGCAGTGAAGGCATGAGGAAAAATATGTAAATAGACACTTTTTATTTTTAGGAAATATCCACATTTAAGAAGCAGATAAAAAGAGACTAACCACATTAGAGCTCCATTTCTTTCATTAGGAAAAAGCTAATTTTCAAAAATATAACAGATTTAGGGTAAAATAGATTTCAGAAGACATCAGTCTGTACTGCCATAATGGAGATAATTAGTGATGGGAATTAAACAAAAAATAAAACTAAGGGTCATAGGCCAGTTCTTTCAAATAAATAGAAACATTTCAAGAACTATGTTAATGGAGAAATCCAGCTTGGGATCTGAAATCTCAATACCATGTTTTAAAAGAATTTGACTGTGTTTTTTACCATTAACCTTAAAAGGTAAATCCCTAACTCTGCAAACATACTTTTTTTCCTATAGAATTCTGTTATTCATTTAGGAGAATAAGAGATTGAGAATGAGATGAGCTTGGATTGTCATGCATTTTAGGAAAATTTGCTCAAGAAAAGTATGATGTTTTAAGTTTTCCAGAAAAGAGTTTCTTCACAAACATTTTAAGCGTGCTTGCCTGTGTCTAAGGCTCGCCCAGCGTAAGCTTACACTGTGGTGAGCCTGTTCTGGAAATGGGTGGCCTCCGGTCTGGCAGCTTCCTGATGCAGCTGGAGAGCGGCCTACCTACACAGCCTGCATTTCAGGGAGCGGCTCCTCCTCCAGCTCTCCGGGATTCTTAAGAGTTTTGTCATGCTCCCATACCCTTGGCCCCTGGGCCTCTCCCTTGGGATTTGAACTGGCAACTGAGAGAATCATTTAGGCTCGGTGGCAACGAAAACTAGAAGCCGCAAGGCTGGAGAGTGTCAGCAGCCATGTTTTCTGCAAGTCTATATTTAAAAATAATAATGAACCAAAATATAGATTATTTTTATGAGGCTTCCCCGGTGGCTCAGATGATAAAGCGTCTGCCTGCAATGTGGGAGACCCGGGTTCAACCCCTGGGTTGGGAAGATCCCCTGGAGAAGGAAATGGCAACCCACTCCAGCACTCTTGCCTGGAAAATTCCATGGACTGAGGAGCCTGCTAGGCTATAGTCCATGGGGTTGCAAAGAATCGGACGTGACTGAGCAACTCCACTTTCACATAGATTATTTTGTGATTGGAAATGACCCAAAGGCATCGTTGTTCCAGCTGTTGCTGATGCACAGAAATATCCCTGCCCCTTTCCAGCTCTGTGCAGGCGCGTAATAGTGACTCCAGTGATCCTTGCAACAGGCTCCCCCGTTTCTGCCCAAGTAGTGGCAGAAGACTATTTCTGCCAGATGCAGCCGTGACGGCTGAGACTAACACTCCCAAGGAGCATGCCTGGCTAAGGGGACTCTTAGTCTTCTTACGAACTTAGTCCACTGTGAACAAAGCCAGGGGATGTGAGCTATTTCAAAACTATTTCAAATCCCAAAAGATGATGCTGTTGAAGTGTTGCACTCAATATGCCAGCAAATTTGGAAAACCTGCCTTGGCCATAGGACTAGAAAAGGTCATTTTTCATTCCAATCCCAAAGAAGAGCAATGCCAAAAAATGTTCAAACTACCACACAATTGCAATCATCTCACACACTAGTCAAGTAATGCTCAAAACTCTCCAAGCCAGGCTTCAACAGTACATGAACCAAGAACTTCCAGATGTACAAGCTGGATTTAGAAAAGGCAGAGGAACGAGAGATCAAATTACCAACATCTGTTGGATCATCAAAAAAGCAAGTATTCCAGAAAATCATCTACTTCTGCTTTATTGACTATGCCAAAGCCTTTGACTGTGTGGATCACAACAAATTGTGGAAAATTCTTAATGAGATGGGAATACCAGACAACCTAACCTGCCTCCTGAGAAATCTGTATGCAGGTCAGGAAGCAACAGTTAGAACTGGACATGGAATAACAGACTGGTTCCAAATTGGGGAAAGAGTACACCAAGGCTGTGTACTGTCACCCTGCTTATTTAACTTATATGCAGAGTACATCATGAGAAATGCTGGGCTAGATGAAGCACAAGCTGGAATCAAGATTGCCGGGAGAAATATCAGTCACCTCAGTTATGCAGATGACAGCGTCTTTATGGCAGAAAGTGAAGAACTAAACAGCCTCTTGATGAAAGTGAAAGAGGAGAGTGAAAAAGTTGGCTTAAAACTCAACATTCAGAAAACGAAGATCATGGCATCCAGTCCCATCACTTCATGGCAAATAGATGGGGAAACAATGGAAACAGTGAGAGAATTTTTATTTTCTTTTGCTCCAAAATCACTCCAGATAGTGACTGCAGCCACAAAATTAAAAGAGGCTTACTCCTTGGAAGACAAACTTAGACAGCACATTAAAAAGCAGAGACATCACTTTGCCAGCAAAGGTCCATCTAGGCAAGTCTATGGTTTTTCCAGTCGTCATGTATGGATGTGAGAATTGGACCATAAAGAAGGCTGAGCATCAAAAAATTGATGATTTTGAACTGTGGTGCTGGAGAAAATTCTTGAGAGTCCCTTGGACTGCAAGGAGATCCAACCAATCCCTTCTAAAAATCAGTCCTGAATATTCATTGGAAGGACTGATGCTGAAGGTGAAGCTCCAATATTTTGGCCCCCTGATGCAAAAAGCTTAGTAATTAGAAAAGACCCTGGTGCTGGGAAAGATTGAGGGCAGGAGGAGAAGGGAACGACAGAGGAGGAGATGGCTGGATGGCATCACTGACTCCATGGACATGAGTCTGAGCAAGCTCCAGGAGTTGGTGATGGACGTGGAGGCCTGACGTTCTGCAGTCCTTGGGGTCGCAGAGCTGAACGTGACTGAGCGACTGAACAGCAACAAAGACCCCTCTCCGGTTATTCTTTTAAACCATTTCTAACGGGTCCTTGCGCCCGAGGACAGGATTTGGTTGTTAAATCTGAGCTCCTAGAGACAGGGGCTTCATCTCTCGCCCCTGTCTTGCTTGGTTGATGTTGGGGTTGATGCATCATCTGGTGTCTAATCTGGACCAGGGACGCATTCCTCTGTCTCTAGCATGACTCTGCATGTGGGGTTTGGTTTTCTGAAGGAACAGTTTTATTTTTAAAGACAAAGAAAAATATATATACAATTTGTGATACACCTAGGGGAACAAAAAAAGAGGGAGAGTTTTTGGGCCAACCAAAATTGTGTGTGAATCTCTCCTCTGCCACACACTAACTTGGTGACCTTGAATAACTTGCTTAACCGTTCTGAACTTCTAATAATAACTGGCACTGAACCGTTTTCACTGTTTACAAGGCAGCTACTATTTACCCCCTTTTTATAGATGAGGAAACTGAGGTTTAGAAAAGTTTCCACTTGCCAATGGACACTGCATGGGGGACTCCAAATCTTATACTTAACCACCAGCTGACATTACATGACAATACCTGTCTCATAAGAATTGTAAAAATCAAGAAGAGATTGCAGGTGCTGTGCCTGGCATTCTATATGTGATGGTAGTAATTATGATTCATTCTGAAAAACGAAATCTATGTTTTTTTCTTTTCTTTTTTATATGTCCAACTCTAGGCTGCAGGAATCAAATGCTGATCACTTTGAAACACAGAGATCCCTGCAAGAAAGTCGGGTGCCTCTCGGCACGGTGTCTTTGCTGTTGTTTGGTTTGAATGTTCCCATCAGGAAGTAACAGTCAAATTAACCCTCCTATAGACAGCGTCTATCGCATAAATGTGGGTTAAGCAACAGGGTCACTAGCTAACCTCCAGTGGATGGGATAGCCCGCGGGTTGGGTTCCAACCTTCTCGACTCAGAAAGACCACAGAAGCCAGAAAGCAGGGTGGACGAGGCCCGTTTCGGTGGCACGAGAGATTTATCCTCAGCGTCCCTGAGGGGCCCGCACGCTGCCCCCATCTTATCTCTTCATCCGTTGGGCTTGTTACCCCAGCCCCTGTTCCTTTGAGCCCAGAGAATCCTGGGCCTGCCTTGGAAACAGACATCTCGCCACAGCTAACCGAATGAGCGAAGCAAAGATGTGGTACGTGGCCACGCAACCAGGCAGCTGGTCTCTCTGATGACACGGACAAATTTAATGACAAAATCCACTTGTTCCTATGGACTACATCGTACCTTCTTCTTTCCTATCTCACTCAGCCTTTTCCCCTCAGCCATACTCTAGGTATAAGTGAGAATTTAAAAAATCTTTCCAGCACTCAATATCAAATACTTCCTCTCTGTGCCCAGATCTTTGGGACAAAGTTTCACTGTAACCTGATTTCACACCCAAAAGTTGTCCGTATTTTCCTTCCCTAAGACATGAAATGTAGTTACCCGTCTGTCACGGCACCTAGGGCACATTAGCTCACCGTTACATTTCAGCGGCGACTGCAGCGGTGACAGGGCAAAAATGTCCCGCATTCCTCCTGCCCTTTGCAAAGACGACTTGTCACGTAGAGGTTATGTTTCTATTATAAGAATTCCTCTCTTTCTCGACTTTCTATGTCAAATGAATCATTGTAATTGGACAATCACGTTTTTGTCCAGTCCACTATGGACTCAGACGAGCGAGTTAAATAAAAATTAAGAAGTTACTTTTATTATATACCACTACTCCAGGAGATGGGGAAGGACGGGGAAGCCTGGTGCGCTGCAGTCCATGGGGTCGCAGACAGCGGGACAATGACTCAGCAACTGGACAACAACAATGGCAACTTCCCCTCTGCATGCATTCTAACGGAAGCCTGAAACGCAAGTCCAGACGTCTTGGCCGTGCCTGACCTTACACGAATGGGTCTGTGTTTGCATCAGACAACGCATCCAGTGTCTGACGCAGAGCTGCAGACGGTCTAGGGGATGAGAGACAGCATCTCCACTTATGAAACTGGGATGATAATGGCTCCATAGATTTCACATCAAGATTAGAGTTCACAGGTATAACAACCCCCAAGGCATTCAGTATTTAGGGAACGTTAGCTCTTGATATATGGCATGTGTCTGTGTTAAAACTACCTCCACACACACACACACACACACACACACACACACACGCTTACTAAGTCATCTAAAGGACATCCTCAGAGATTTAAATGTGGAATTACTGACTCAACCAAACCTCAGAAAATTACTCAAGGTCATTTAAGAGATGCTTCAGGGTCACCACTTCTGCAAACAGCCGTTCTCTTAGAAGGTAGTGCTAAAATTCAGCGAGGCTTCGATGATCTGGGGGCTGATGACTCGGAGAAGCAAAGACCAGCAGCAGAAACACTCACCCACTTTGTGCTGCTTGTGTCCAGGCAGGACTGACGGGGCTGCCAGTTCTGAGCGACCCTGCGCTGACAGGCCTGGCGCGCGGTGATCCGTGGGGCCGCAGAGAGCCGGCACGACTGAGCCACTGGACTGAATGAACTGAACACAGCTCTCTGCGCTTGGGCAGAGCTTGTGCAGCCATCAGACTGACCCTCTGGGAAAAATGGGAAAACAAGTCAGCAACAGGCCACGCTTTTGCCAGTTTTTATCAGTTTCACGACCGCTGCCTTTCCATTACTGGTCTCCAAGAGAACACATGACTCGCTGGGCAGATGACTAATTTGAGAGTCCCAGCAGTTAACTTCACTTATCAGGGTTGCCTTCAGATTTGCTCCGAGAAGAGTATTGAGGTAATGGGGTGAGCTTCTAAATCAAAGACACTTACATTGGATCCCCAGGTGGATACCTCATGGATTGAGTAAATCCAGAAAAGTTACGCAGCTTTCTGAACGCCAATTTCCTAATCAGAAATATTTCCCGCCACAAGGGCTTGTTCTTATCAGTCCATATTCACGTGTACAAAGCACCCAGTGTAGGCCTGGCAAGAGGGAGCCAGGTGATAACAGCTTATTTTCTATAAAATACTGTTAGCATTTCCATCTACTCTCTGACACTGTTCTAGGTAACTGGTGAATCTAGTAACGCTCTGATCTAACAGAACAAAGGTGTGAAAAGGGCTGCAAATTTATGAATCAAAGATGGTGTTCACACAGCTATTAAAAACTCATGATTTTTGCATGCTCTAAAGTCATCTATATTTACTTATTTATACAAAATATTCAGCAAATGCTTTATTTAAATTTTATTAATAAGAGGACTTTTTACACATTTGCTTTGCTTACATGATAGTCAAATATAGCTAATAATTTCAAAAAAGGTAGCTTGCAATTAAAGATCAATTTAAACATCTTTAATACAGCGATAGTAGTGCTTATCTAATAGGGTTGTTTTGAAACTTAATGCCCTAAAGCGCAAAATAAAACTTATAGAATACTGTAAGCTGTGAGCTCTTTTTTTACTATCAACTCAACAATGGTTGTTCTTTGCAAAGCAAATTACCCAATTAGTAATTTGCTAATTGTTCTTCCAAATGATTACACTGACTATAACAAGTCACAACAATAAACATCCCTAAAATGATAAAATGTAGCAAAACACTTGCCCATATTTCAGAGGACGTTTTCGTTTCTAAAAAAGTCAAAATAAAGTTATACAATGAACAAAAATAGCTAGATTTGTAACAAGTAGACCCGTGGCTGGTGGTGAATCAAGTTCTTTTGTTTTGCAGTATTTATACTTGCAGTGTGTTGAGCAATCGCTTCTTACACAAAGCCCCAGATGCCTGGCGCACTGTGTAAACAAGCTGCCCTCTGCTCTGCTGAAGTTAGAAACTCTTGCACAACTATTTGGTGTGTCCTTTTGGTCCTAAAGCTTGCCACCTTTTGGCTTGTGGGTATAATCTGATGTCTAAAATTTGCCAGTTTAATCAAATACATCCCCATATTTACTCAAATTAACAAGAGTGATACTTTTAATTATACAAGGCTTATTCCCTGGACCTATTTGAAAACGTGATGAAAGCTGTGGGTTTTCTCTGCATACTACATACACACACACAAGATTTTGAAGGCTGCTTCAGGAAGCATCCAGGCACACAGCAGAGATTAAGCACCCTTGACACAGACGAAACAGGTGTGTCCTTGAGGGTTCAGGGAGGGCAAGTGGTGAGCTGCGTCTGTGTACCACATTCGTCTCTGCATCCTTGGGCCAGCATGGGGTCTGGATGACATAGGTTCTCAGCAAATATTGAAACGATGAAAGAAGGCGTGAAACTGAAGCACAAAGGACGGGCAGAGGAAGCAGAGGAGCCCTGATGCTGTTCCATGAGAGCGTGAGCAAACTCTCCCTTCCAGACGGCCACTCCCTGGAGACAGGCGTCCTGCTCGGCTCCAGCAGCATGGCCGCCCTCCGCTGGGGACCTGGAAGAGCTGACGATTTCACAGAGCGACTGACTCACAGCAAGAGAGTGTGTCTGGGGCGCGTGGGTCTCACGAGGCCACAGGTGTTCCTCGCTGAGGTCAGCGACGTGGGGCTCTTGCCTCCTCCACAGGTGACACTCCAGCTTGCTGGCCGCTGACATCACAGCCGTTCACTGCAGACCACAGAGGATGAGCCCTCCCCGAGCGCCAGACTGTCTGACAGCTTCTACAGGTGTGTGAGGAAGCCACTCGCCGACTCAGGGTCCCCTCTTTGGGGACATTTCCTGAGAGGAAATTCTAACTGCGCTGGTTGTTACACATCCCTAATTTTTTGTTATTAGGTATCAAGATTGCAGGGAGAAATATCAATAAGCTCAGATATGCAGATGACACCACCCTTATGGCAGAGAGTGAAGAGGAACTAAAGAGCCTTTTGATGAAAGTGAAAGAGGAGAGTGAAAAAGTTGGCTTAAAGCTCAACATTCAGAAAACAAAAATCATGGCATCTGGTCCTATCACTTCATGGGAAATAGATGGGGAAACAGTGGAAACAGTGTCAGACTTTATTTTTTTCTGTGTGCTCCAATTAACCAGTAAAGCCTATTTGAACATAGATATTATCTCCTTTTCTCACCTAAGAAGAATCAAGTGTTCAGTGATTATGACATAACCAAATTGATCTTCTTACTTGAAATTAGTTCAGT
>SJYV01007575.1:0-20684 GCA_006410875.1 Neotragus pygmaeus
CCCTGATGCTGGGAAAGATTGAGGGCAGGAGGAGAAGGGGACGACAGAGGATGAGATGGCATCACCGACATGATGGACATGAATTTGAGCAAGCTCTGGGAGTTGGTGATGGACAGGGAGGCCTGGCATGTTGCAGTCTATGGGGTTGCAAAGAACTGGACACGACTGAGCGACTGTACTGACTGACTGACTAACTGGTCCTTCCAATAATGGTCAGCAAGCACTAAGGACAGAAGCCAGAGGGGAGAAATTGGTCTTCAAGAGCCTTTTCTAACAAAACAAGGTGATGTTTTCCAAGGTGACTATGACATCTTCCTGTCTTGAAAGTCTGATTTTATGGGCTTTGGTGGACCTGACACTACAGGCCTCTCTGTGGGCTGCGAATTCTGCAAAGCGGTGAAGCCCTGGGCTCGAAGCTCCTGCAGAACCCGGGCCTCGTTGTCTTCTGCCCTGTTGTTGTGTGTGTGCGTGCACACATGCGCGTACTTACCCTCAGTCAACAAGTTTTATCTGACTCTTTGCAACCCACTGGGCTGTAACCAACCAGGTTCCTCTGTCCATGGAATTTTCCAGGCAAGAATGCTGGAGCGAGTTGCCATTTCCTACTCCAGGGGATCTTCCCGATCTAGGAATCTCAACGAACCCACGTCTCCTGCATTGGCAGGCGGATTCTTCACCAGTGCGCCACCTGGGAAGCCCTTGTTTCCACATGCTCCCTGCGTTCGGTCTAGATGTTTACGGAGTGTTTGAGGGTTTAAGAAGCTCCCTGTGAAATGCATGTCTCATGTGCACAGCAGTGCATGGAATGCAACTGCCTGTTTCCAATGGAAAGACAGTAATTTGTACCCACTGAAGACATTTTATATCAACATCTAAAAATGTAGGTCAAGAGGACACAATTTTTCCCCCATGGGACTTTTTACTGTGTAAAAGTTACAGAGAGGGCTTACGGGTCTGTGCATGATGAATATTTGAACCATATTTTTTGAATAAATACAATTTTATAAAAAGAGATCATATGAGTACAGTGTAAAATGCCCAAAGGAATAAGACCTTATGAGAGCTGTCTGGGAATGATACATGTTGGAAAAAACTCTCCTTGATCAGGAGGTAGAGGGGTCTGCCGTTGAGTCCAGAGGATACCGGTTACAGCTCCAGGCTCTGGAGTCAGCAGACTGGCCCTGGAACGCTGACTCTGTGACCTTGGAGAAGTTGCCAGTTTCTGTGCTTCTAGCTCCTTATTTACAGAACTGAAATAAAGACCACTCCCCCACCCCCACAGGCTCTGAGAAAAAATTAAACAGGGGAGGTGAAGGCCTTGGCAGAGCTCTTGGCTTGTATTAAACAGTTAATAAATATGAGCTAAAACAGCCTGGATATGTTTTTAGTGTCCTTCTGTGACCCCAAAAATATCCTACTGTAGAATGTATAGAAAAAGACGTACTTTGTGAGGCATTTTCCTACAGAAAATGGCAAAGAAGCTCTTTGGTTCTCTTACAGCATTTACAGGTTTTCCTGGGACATATGATATGGATTCATTCCGCTTGGATTTAAAAATTGATGTATTGCTTATGCTTAGCACACCTCTGTGAACCTTCTGAAGAAAGTCCTGCTAGGATAATTCCCATATTGCATATGGATCACTGAAGGTCACATGATGTAAAGGAACCAAATTAGCTAGAAAATAAATAGGCGTGCAGGAATCTTATGCCAGGCCTAAAGGCAAAAATGGATTGCTCAGTAATTACCAGAGTGAAAAATCTTGGGAATGCTTCACCAAAGAGCAACTAAGGTTACAGAATCTGATATTTTTCAGGCCTGGGATTATAGCCACTTAGTAAAATAAAAATCAGGTACTTTTACAAAATATCACTTTTCAGATTTCATTGGAAATCTGACCTCTACAGGAGTTCAGGAGGATGAATACAAGACACATATACATACATACATACATATATATATATATATATATATATNCATGTTGCAGTCTATGGGGTTGCAAAGAACTGGACACGACTGAGCGACTGTACTGACTGACTGACTAACTGGTCCTTCCAATAATGGTCAGCAAGCACTAAGGACAGAAGCCAGAGGGGAGAAATTGGTCTTCAAGAGCCTTTTCTAACAAAACAAGGTGATGTTTTCCAAGGTGACTATGACATCTTCCTGTCTTGAAAGTCTGATTTTATGGGCTTTGGTGGACCTGACACTACAGGCCTCTCTGTGGGCTGCGAATTCTGCAAAGCAGTGAAGCCCTGGGCTCGAAGCTCCTGCAGAACCCGGGCCTCGTTGTCTTCTGCCCTGTTGTTGTGTGTGTGCGTGCACACATGCGCGTACTTACCCTCAGTCAACAAGTTTTATCTGACTCTTTGCAACCCACTGGGCTGTAACCAACCAGGTTCCTCTGTCCATGGAATTTTCCAGGCAAGAATGCTGGAGCGAGTTGCCATTTCCTACTCCAGGGGATCTTCCCGATCTAGGAATCTCAACGAACCCACGTCTCCTGCATTGGCAGGCGGATTCTTCACCAGTGCGCCACCTGGGAAGCCCTTGTTTCCACATGCTCCCTGCGTTCGGTCTAGATGTTTACGGAGTGTTTGAGGGTTTAAGAAGCTCCCTGTGAAATGCATGTCTCATGTGCACAGCAGTGCATGGAATGCAACTGCCTGTTTCCAATGGAAAGACAGTAATTTGTACCCACTCAAGACATTTTATATCAACATCTAAAAATGTAGGTCAAGAGGACACAATTTTTCCCCCATGGGACTTTTTACTGTGTAAAAGTTACAGAGAGGGCTTACGGGTCTGTGCATGATGAATATTTGAACCATATTTTTTGAATAAATACAATTTTATAAAAAGAGATCATATGAGTACAGTGTAAAATGCCCAAAGGAATAAGACCTTATGAGAGCTGTCTGGGAATGATACATGTTGGAAAAAACTCTCCTTGATCAGGAGGTAGAGGGGTCTGCCGT
The DNA here is from genome assembly GCA_006410875.1 of Neotragus pygmaeus. Classification (NCBI taxonomy): domain Eukaryota; kingdom Metazoa; phylum Chordata; class Mammalia; order Artiodactyla; family Bovidae; genus Neotragus; species Neotragus pygmaeus. Next base: position 2,979 of record SJYV01007575.1, read on the forward strand.
TGAGTCCAGAGGATACCGGTTACAGCTCCAGGCTCTGGAGTCAGCAGACTGGCCCTGGAACGCTGACTCTGTGACCTTGGAGAAGTTGCCAGTTTCTGTGCTTCTAGCTCCTTATTTACAGAACTGAAATAAAGACCACTCCCCCACCCCCACAGGCTCTGAGAAAAAATTAAACAGGGGAGGTGAAGGCCTTGGCAGAGCTCTTGGCTTGTATTAAACAGTTAATAAATATGAGCTAAAACAGCCTGGATATGTTTTTAGTGTCCTTCTGTGACCCCAAAAATATCCTACTGTAGAATGTATAGAAAAAGACGTACTTTGTGAGGCATTTTCCTACAGAAAATGGCAAAGAAGCTCTTTGGTTCTCTTACAGCATTTACAGGTTTTCCTGGGACATATGATATGGATTCATTCCGCTTGGATTTAAAAATTGATGTATTGCTTATGCTTAGCACACCTCTGTGAACCTTCTGAAGAAAGTCCTGCTAGGATAATTCCCATATTGCATATGGATCACTGAAGGTCACATGATGTAAAGGAACCAAATTAGCTAGAAAATAAATAGGCGTGCAGGAATCTTATGCCAGGCCTAAAGGCAAAAATGGATTGCTCAGTAATTACCAGAGTGAAAAATCTTGGGAATGCTTCACCAAAGAGCAACTAAGGTTACAGAATCTGATATTTTTCAGGCCTGGGATTATAGCCACTTAGTAAAATAAAAATCAGGTACTTTTACAAAATATCACTTTTCAGATTTCATTGGAAATCTGACCTCTACAGGAGTTCAGGAGGATGAATACAAGACACATATACATACATACATACATATATATATATATATATATATATATCTCATATATATATATCTCTCAAGACTTCTTTGACTTAATGTTTCCTAGGGGAGTTATTATTTTGGATACAAGTATGTCCCCACTTTTTCAGGTGGCACAGTGGTGAAGAATTAGCTTCCAATGCAGGAACGTGAGAGATGCAGGTTCAGTCCTTGGGTTAGGAAGATTCCCTGGATTAGGAAATGGCAACCCACTCCAGTATTCTTGCCTGGAAAATCCCACGGACAGAGGCGCCTAGTGGGCTGCAGTCCGTGGGGTGGCAGCCAGCTGGACACAGTTGAGCACACAGAGAGCAGCATTTTCTGCAGACATAGTTGGTGCCCTGTGGGTTCCTCACCAGCACGTGCCTACCAAGAGTAAGTTATAGGCACCACTTGGATGGGAAATCTGGGAAGGATGGTGTCTCTGGTTAGAAACTGCATTGTTCCTTTATTTATTTCTGTTTTCTTTAATCAATTCACTAAACAGGACGTGCTGGTTGTCATATACCTCAGTGGGGCAGACACGGGCATCATACCATCACTCTCAAGCTTGTGACTCTTATGGTCTTGCGAGGGGAGAGGGAAGGAGACCTCTTGTCTCTGTGTGACCAGCTCAACAACGAAGGGCTGATGAGAGATCTGGGCGATGACCCCTGTCTGGGGAGGTTGGAGGTGGGCTTCTTCACAGAGGACAACCTCTGAGCTGAGTTTTAAAGGGTGAGTGGGATTCACTAGGCAAAGAACTTGAGGATCCCCAGGACGGGTGGAGACAGGAGGCAGGGAGGGTCACGGTGAGCCTGGCGAACAGCAAGAGCATGAGCTTTTTGCCACAAAGACGGCCCTCGAAGGCTCGTGGTGACACTGTACCTTCAGCAGCGCCGCTCAGAACCGTCCGCAGTCTGCAGAGGGCGAGGGCTCAGTCCGACTTGAACTGAGTGTGTGTAGGAGCAGCTGGAGTCAGATCCATGGAGAGAGGGAAACAGCGGCTGCTCACGTGGAGACCAGCTGATGCATCCAGGGACCCGCCAGCCTCACTTGTGCCTTAATTTATGAATGAGAAAAGTGGACTACTTTCCGTTATGAGACACCGCTGAATAAGACATCACGGAGCTGACTTTTGGAAGGACAGGTGACTTCTCCAGACGACAAGCCACGGGGAAACTCTCAAGGAGCCACTTCCCAGCAGACGGCCCCCAGGCCGCAGGTGAAGGAGTCCGTTCTGTGCCCTGTGGCCTGACTCCTTTGTTTCCAGTGGGTCTAACACTGGCCACGGAGGAAAGCTCTTGGAATCCCTCTGGATTTCTACCTCCTAATTCCCCGCAGAAGATAAATACTTTATGAGTTCAGAGGTAGGAAAAGCCACTGTGGTCAAAGAAAGCTTCACAAAAGCTCTCAACTGGAACAGAGTCTAGAGAGATACATGGAAGTTTCCAGAAATGGAGATGGTCACAGGGGCAGGGCAGTTAGGGGCAACCAGGCTGAACAAAGACACAGCAGCACAAGAGAGAAGGGCGTGTCAGGGCCAACGAATGGCTAAGCCCCTTGGAGTAAAGGAAAGCCAGCCGACATGTCAAGAGCGCTCTTTAAGGGCCAGGTGCTTTAAATACATCATCCGTAATCTTTCCTTGATCGGGTGAGGAAAGTATCATTCCCTTCACTTTATTGCTGAAGAAGCTGATGTTAAGGATTTGCTCAAGGTGAAGCCTCTTTGACTTTGAAGCCCGTCCTTTAAAGCAGGTCCAGAGACAGAGAGTGGAAGAGTATGCACGCCTGGGAAGTTTGAAAGCATAATCGTTCGACAGTGAGAATCAGTTCTTGCTGCTGCTGTTGAAGGTGAAAATGATGGTGATGTCGTCTCACTTGTATTGCACACCTGCTATGTGGTGGGTATTACACTCGGCATTTTGCTGTGATTACGTAATTAGATTACTAACTAATCTCATTCGCTCTCCATCCCATCCCTCCGATGGTATCATGTGTATGCGCACGTGCTTAGTCACTCAGTCGTGTCCAACTCTTTGTGACCCTTTTGATGGTAGCCCACCGGGCTCCTCTGTCCATGAGATTTTTTTCAGGCAAGAATACTGGAGTGGGTTGCCAATTCCTCCTCCAGGGGATCTTCCCCACCCGGGGATAGAACATGCATCTCCTGTGTCTCCTGCACTGCAGGCGGATTCTTTACCGCTGAGCCATTGGGGAGAAGTCCTGATGCATAGTGACTGCCACATTTTCAAGAATGAGCAACTGAGCCTCAAAGAGGTTAAGCAACTTGCCAAAATTGTGCAGCAAGTGGCTTCAGTGTCTTCCACTGATACTTCAGGGCCAAAAGGAAGAGGAGTCTGAACCTGCTCCCTTGGGCGCTGTGTCTCAGGGTCACAAGGAGGAGAATGCATATTAGCCTATTTAAAAAAGTCATTTAGGGACTTCCTTGGCGGTCCAGCGGCTGGGAATGTGCCTTGCAATGCAGGGGGCACAGTTTCGATCCCCAGATGGGGAACTGGGATCCCAAATGGCAGGGGGCATCCAAGCCCGAGAGCACAACTGGAGAGGACCCCATGCACCACGACGAATGCCAGTGTACTGAGGCTGGGACCCGATGCAGCTAAAATAAGCGATACCATTTTTTTTTTTTAAGGAAAAAAAAAAAAAAACAAGCTACTTAATCACAAGGGTGGGGAACGCGTGGCAACAAGGAAAAGACCATAGTGATACCCGTGAAAAGCAGTAGCCTGTCTGTGGCTGGGAGCAGACTGGGAAGGGCATCGGAAGGGGGGTGGTGCTCAGCTGACCTGTGGGGTCGCTCTGGAGACAGCATCTTATTTTCATTGTCTACGTCATGCCACTGCAGCACCCAGCACAGTGCCCAGCACACGCCCAGCGTGGAAAGAAGGCAAAGAGCTTCTCTGATGTACAGCATGACTGAGGTCCAGGTTAGGGAGACGGTTGGTCTCCAGTACTGACTGTAGAGATGGTTCATTCATCTTGAATGGGATGGGTGAGTTGTCTTGCTTATTGAAGAGAATGGGTTTAATTAAATACAGAATATAGAGCACAGGAAGGGTGAAACGCCCTCCTACCTTGATCTCCCCAGAGACAGCCGCTGTTGCCACCCAGAGGCACTCCGTGCATTCGTAGGCATCTGACTGTGTATTAATTTTTACAACATAAATGTCAAGGCCAGTTTGGAGTGGTATATGTTTCAAGGTTTTTAGCTATTATCTTTTACAAAAGACATTTTTTGCATAAAATTTTAACATTTCAGATGTTTGCAAGGATTACATTTTCTAGAAGCTGAGGAATTCCTCATTTTGCACCCACAGACTTCTCTTAAGGCTCAGTGAAGCATCTCTACGTGAAAGGAATACAAGAACTTCAAACAGCCTTTTCTTCAGTGAATAAATAAAATATATTTGGAAAGCTGTCTTAAGGCCTTTTGTGGTCCAGTCCCTAGGAAATGGTATGGAAGGCGCTATTACATTCAATTGTGTTAATCTCCAGGGACCTTGCATAAAATTTCGACTTTTCAAATATTTGCGAGATTCTTTTTTTCTCGAAGCGGAGGTATTATACTTGGAGAAGCTACTTGAGAAATAATCGTGCAGTGAAGTTTTCAGCTATCCTATGTCAATTGTGTCTCTGTGTGGCGCTGGCTCTGGGAGCAGGAAATCACCCACAGTGAGAGCAGCTGCAGTAACATTTCCTAGGGAAGAACAGAGAGGTGTTTTTAAAAGAGAAATCTAATTTTTGCCTTCGTCTTGAGTTTGGGCGCACTCTTTGTCCCTTGTGCTTCTGAAACTGTAATTGTCAACAGCGTACCTTTCAGAGCAGGGGGAAAACCCTTCTGTTTGTATATTATTATAACAAAAAACGATAAAATTTCCATGTGATTTTAAAAAACGCACTACCACATGCTGATTTATTGATGAGGACAGCTTCAACAGACAAAATAGTAGGCATTGTAGAAGCAAGGACCGCTAAGAATCCCCTCCCCAGCGTCTGGCTCCCCGTGACAAGCACAGGCCTCTAGCTGAGATTTCTCATGTTCACAGAAAAGTCACAAGAATAGGAGGTCCCTGCACTTCCCGACATTGAAAAACTCAGTCTCAGCGGAGCAGGGGGCAGTTTGAGCCATGCCACGTTAAACGCTATGGCCCTCCACGCTCTGCGTCACAGCCACCAGAATGCTGTATGACGGTGTGTTATTCCTTGCTGTAAATAAGGGGAAAAGAGACTAAGGGGGATTAAATAACTTGGCCAAATTCGCAGGAGGTTTTTTTTTTTAAATGGGATTTTAAAATAGGACTGAGTGCCTGCATAGTGATTCCACTTTTCACCAAATCTGACGGCCTCCATGCCAGAAGGTTAGGGTCTGTACACTAGGGCATGAAAGATGCTTCCTTGAAGTGAACGTTTCTCATTGAAAAAGGAGCCAAGGATGTGGTCCCCACCTCCGCTTCTGTGTCCCTTTCTCCTCATGGTCAGCTTTTTACAAGGATGTCTGAACATGAGAAGGGTGGTTTCTCAGTGGAGGGGATGACCGATATAAACTTGTGAGGAATCTTTTTTGTCTCTATTTCAAAATTCTGTTTTACTCTGTAGTTTTACATGAGCCTGGTTGGAGGTAATGTCAGATGGGGTAGTGTCTGGCTCTGGGTGTCTGTACTTGTGTTGAAGGAGAGCAGTTTTTCTTGTTTGTTGAATCCCTTGATTTTTAGTTGGAGGATAACTGCTTTGCAATATCGTGTTGGTTCCTGCCATACCTCAGCGTCAATCAGCTGTAGGGACACACATGTCCCCACCCTCTTGAAACTCCCTCCCATCTCCCACCCTGTCCCACCCCTCTAGGTTGTCCCAGAGCACCGATTTGAGCAAATTCCCACTGGCTATTTTACGTCTGGGAACATACATGTTTCCATACTACGCTCTCAATCCGCCCCACCCTCTCCTTCCCCGACTGTGTCCACAAGTCTTCTCTGTGTCCCTGTCTCCGTGGCCGCCCTGCAGACGGGTTCGTCAGCACCATCTTTGTAGATTCCATGTATATGCGTTAATATACAATATTTATTTTTCTCTTTCTGACTTACTTCACTCTGTATAATAGGCTCTAGGTTCACCCACCTCATTAGAACTGATTCAAATGTGCTGGGGGAGGGCAGTTTTGACGCTAGCCTTTTTGCAGGTAGAAGAGGTTGAGTGGGGACCACCAGAGGACTTGCCGGCAGGTAGAGAATGTGATTACCACCTCCCCCTATCAGCAACCTGAGTAGAAGGAGCCGGGGCGGGCTCAGAGGTGAGAGGTAGGTAACTGATCTTCCCCAGGATATCTCTGATGCTTACGCTGGTTATCCGACACCTGGCTTCACTCCTGGGTAGGGCTTTTATTCTTGCTCTGAGTTCAACCACTCAGTAGGGGAAAAAAAAAGAAAAAAAAACTTAACCACTGTGTATGCTATGTCCCTGACAAATAATTTTATTTCTTCTATTTTTCCCAAAGGAAAATCTCCAATAAAAGTGAGTAAAGCACATGTTGTGATACTGCTTTTTTGTATCTGTGATCATCTAGGGTTACAGGAAGCCTCCTAATTGGAACTCAGTCACCATAAAGAGGTACCACTGCTCACTTGGGGGCAGGTGCTACCCCAAGGGAATGAGTGTGAGAGATTGAGAGTATTGCTTCATTCCTTGGAGGCCTTGCATGACATGTATTTGTAGGCATATCCGGCTATGAAGTTGACTCAAAAGTGGTTACTGAATTTTCCCAGTTTGGGCTTAGATTTTGGACAACTTTTCCCCATCCGCTAGGCAAATGATACTTTTCTGACCCTGCAGCATTGTCTGCACTCTCAGACGTCTGTCCTCTGCCTTCCTCATTCTCTATGACAGTTAGGATTGACGACTAAATGGGGACCTTGTAACATTAAACTTGTTCTCTAATCTTCACAGCAACATCCTTCAGCTGTTTAGTTTTATGTGGGATGGCTGTGTAGTTAGCAATGTTAGGTAGGATTTGTAAGACTGTGGAAACTGCATCTATTATAGATCTGGTGTAAGACTAGCTGTGAAAAAGTGAGGGATGCAGACAGCATCAGACCTTTAGACAGTGGCTGTGAGCGCTTATCAAAGGATGCTCCTTTTGTGAGCTCAGTGTGGATAAGGATGCTGGTTCCTCGTAGGTCTCTACAGTTGATAATCTCTATCTTTAGGGCCATCTTTGGGGAAAAAACTGACAACCGTATAAATCTTACATTTTTATAGCCCTTCAATCTTTTTTCAAAGTACTCTTACATCTATTATCCCGACTTCACCTCCCAAGGAAACTGTGAGCTGGGCGCAGCAAGTATTTCTATCTTGATTTCATAGATAAGAAACAAGGAGGTTAAATCCCTAGCGAGGCAGAGGAGACTGAGGCTAAACATCCTTGTCTGATGTTAAGACTGCTAGTCTCTCTACTGAAAAAAACCTCTCCTTTTTTATTCCCTGCAACCTAGTCTCTACTGTGGAAGTCAGTTTATTTAAAGCAATGTTTCTCAACTTGACCTACACATTTAAGTCACCTGAGCAACTTAATACCGATGCCCAAGCCCCATCCCAAACCAACTGGACTAGGATCTTGGCACGAGCTCTCAGCCGTCTGCGCGTTTTAAAGTGCCTTGGGTGATTCTGACACACACTGAGGATGAAAAACCATTGCTAGCAGCTGCCCAGTGGCAACTCTCTCGTCAAATTCCATGGCGTTCCCTTCACCATTAGCCTGGAGCCACTGGATGTTAATTTCTTCTTTAAACCCACTCCAATGCAGGAGATGCAATAGACATGAATTCAAGATCTCTGGTTTGGGAAGATCCCCTGGAGTAGGAAATGGCAACCTACTCCAGTATTCTTGCCTGGAAAATTCCATGGACAGTGGAGCCTGGTGTGCTGCAGTTCATGGGCCCAGAGAGTTGGACGCGACTGAGCGACCAAGCACAGCACAGAGAAAAAAACATTAAATATTTTATTTGTATTTAATTTTCAACTCTTCCTTTGGAAAATGCCTGTTTTTTTGTATATGCCTTATGATGTGCAAATATATAAATAGAATTATATATAATTTATAAGTTTTTAGATACAAATATATTGAGTGCATCTAAAATTTTTGCAAATGGAGATGAGTGATCCAAAAACTTTGGAGACCACTGATTTTTTAGAAATTCCTGGCTGAAACCATCAGGAAAAGTCCAGACTGCCTCTCCCGGAGTAGAGGGGAAAGGAAACAATTATTCTAAGACATCAGTGATTTGAGCAAATGTTTTTGCAAAACTTGCCAATAGTAGTAGGTTTCTCCCAAGGGCCCAAAGAGCTGGGTTTCCTTCTCTCTGGAGAGGTGAGGGTCTGCTCCTGCCTGGACCAATGTTCATGGAAGGTGCCAACACTTCCCCCTGGGACTGAACACGCTGGTGCCCCCGGGAAGACGGCCGCACAGACCTTGGGGCTGACCGCCTGCCCACAGGGCCTTTCCCAGCAACATCCCCATTTGTCAGTGGTTCTTCTGTTGCTCTGCGTAGTCCTCTCCCCACCCTGAGCCCACTTGCCATCTCTCCGGCTGCCCTCGTGCTCTCTGCCTAGATTTATCTGGATACAGATGTTGCGGGGAGGGGGTCTGGCCAGGGTGCCCTGATCCAACACTGTCCCCTCGACACTGAATTTTGGGGAGGTGGTGTCAGACACGCACCCCCTGCTCACTGGTGCTGGGAAGTGGGGTTCTGTGCGTCTAAGGCCCGCAGAAGGCTGTCCTCTAAGATTTAGGGGCAGGTGTCTGGGTTGAAGAAGCTGCCGGGTCTGTGACCCTGAGACATGCCAAGAGTAGATGCCGGGCTGATGGCAGGGGACCAGAAGCGGGGGCTGAAAGCCAGCTCAGCGGGTGGGCGGGGAGCCCTCCTGTGGGACCCCCACCCCCGCTGTGCTCCCCAAGTGTATGCACCCTCCATGAGGGGTGTCATAGGTGCTGGCTGGACTTAAAGCACAGGATAAAGGCATCCTTCTGGGGTACCAATTTTACCAGAAGAATGCAGGAAAGATTTTTATTACACCAAAATAAATAGGGAAAGAGCGTGGAATAAAATACAGAAAGCACCTGCACTTCAAAGGTAGGAACAGATTTTTCCTGCAGATCTTTTTTCTGCCTCTTCCCAGGCCTGAGGCTTTGCCTCCCCAGCATCTGCCTGTGGGAAGCCCTGCACCAGAGCCTCCAGCCGGGGTAGGGTGGATGGTCTGATCCCTGTGAAGGGCCAGAGATCCCCACCTCCTACCCCAGGGGCTGAGCTTGAGAGGCAGAGCCGGGCATCGGGGTTGGTCTTGGCTGAGGGCCTGATCTTTGCTGGGTAAAACCTGATCCCAGGCCGGCCTGCGGTTTCATTCTCACCTCTCTGCAGGTAGGTCTCGCTTCTCGCTTCTTGGTGTCACTTGCCCGAGGGAACTTGGAACTAGGGAGAAGTTTCCACTGTGTCAGAGCCAGGGCCTTTGCTAGCGGGGAGGGCAGAGAGCGCTCTAGATGAGTCAGGCTGCTCACGGGGCTGCAGAGGCACCACAGGCCGGAGCGGTGAAGACCTGATACACCCTCTGCCTAGGGCCATCATCACCTCCAGCGGACCCTCCTGGGGCTGGGAGAGGCAGTTAGGCCAATGAGATGGCAGTTGGCAGAGGCAGATTCACAGTTGACATCTGTTTTGATAAAAAATTGTGTTTATTTATTTTTGGCTGTGCTGGGTCTTTAAGGTATGATTTTGCTTAAAGGAGGTATGAAAGTTAACAGTGTTCATCACTCAAGTCATGTCCGACTCTTTGCGACCCCATGGGCTGAAGGCCGCCAGGCTCCTCCACCCACGGGATTTTTCCCATCCGTACCTCCTTTAAGTGACAGTTGCTGCTTGCAGACTTTCTCTAGCTGCGGCAAGCGGGCCTGCTCTCCAGCCGTGGTGCGTGGGCTTCCCTTCTTGGGGAGAGGCACGTGGGCTCTAGAGCACAGCTCAGTACTTGTAGCACACGAGCTTGGTTGCCCCACAGCCTGGGGAATCTTCCCGGACTAGGGATCAAACCCATGTTCCCGGCATTGGCAGGTGGATTCCCAACTGCCGTATCATCAGGGAAGTCTAGCATCTTTTCTTTTTAAATTAAAAAACTTTAAATTGTATTCTAATAAGAACACCTAATGTGAGATTTACCCTCTTAACAAAGTTGTAAGTGTACAAATACAGTATTACTATCTCTAGACATAATATTGTATTGCAGATCTCTAGAACTTGTTCCTCTGGCATGACTGAAAATTTATGCTCATGGGGTAGCAACTCCTCATTTCTCATTCTATCCAGTCTCTGACAACCAGCATTTCTCTCTCTCTCTCTCTCTTTTTTTTTTTTGTTCCCATGAATTTGATTAAGAATCTGCCTGCAGTACAGGAAACCCAGGTTCAATCCCTGGGTGGGGAAGATCCCCTGGAGAAGAAAATTTCCACCCACTTCAGTATTCTTGCATGGAGAATCCCTTGGACAAAGGAGCCTGGTGGACTACAGTCCACGGGGTCACAAAGAGCCGGACACGACTTGAGTGATGAACACCGTCCCTTTCAGTTTCTTACCTCCTTTAAGTGAAATCATACAGTGATTTCTGTCCTTCAGTAACTGGCTTATTTCGCTTAGCCTAATGTCCTCCAGCTCCATCCATGTTACCACTTACCGCAGGATTTCCTTTTTAAAGGCTGAGCAATATTCCACCGAGTATACATGCCACTGTCTCTCTGTTCATTTGTTGAGGGACATTTGGGTTGTTGCTACATCTTGGTTATTGTAAATAGTGCTACGGTGGACATGAGCCTGCTAATGTCTCTCTGAGATCCTGGTTGCAATTCTTTTGGATGCATCCCCAGAAGTGGGATTGCTGGACGACATGGTGGTTTTAGGTTTAGTTTTGGGGGCCCTCCACGCTGCTCTCCATCCTGGCTCCACAGTTTCGCATTCCCACCCACACTGCGCAGGGCTCTAATTTCTCTGGATCCTCAACAGCGTTTTTTGCCATTTTAGGAATAACAGCCATCCTAACAGATGTGAGGGATATCTTACTGTGGTTTTGACCTGTGTTTTTGTGATAAGTAGTGACACTGAACCTCTTTTCATATGCCTGCTGGTCGTTTGTATGTCTTCCTTGGAGAAATATCCCTTCTGGCCTTTAACTCACTTTTTGGGCTGTTCTGGTAGCTCAGACGGTAGAGAATCTGCCTGCAATGCAGGAGACATGGGTTTGATCCCTGGGTTGGGAGGATCCCCTGGAGAAGGGAAAGGCTATGCATTCCAGTACTGTTGCCTGGAGAATCCCATGAACAGTGGAGCCTGGCAGGCTACAGTCCATGGGGTCACAAAGAGCCGGACACGACTTGAGTGATGAACACTGTCACTTTCATGGGGTCGCAAAGAGTCAGACATGACTGAGTGACTAACGCTTCTCGCTTTTTCCCACACGAACCCACCCTTTAATCAAGATGTCAGTTTTTTGCTGTGGAGTCATAGAGTTCTTTATATATTTTGGAATTTAACTGTTTATCAGATAATGTCGTTTACAAGTATTCTTTCCCTTTCTGCAGGTTGCCTCTCCACTCTCTCGATTAGTTCCTTTGCGTGCAGAAGCTTTTCAGTGAGGTGTGATCTTACTTGTCTCATTTTGCTTTTGCTGCTTGTACCCTGTGTCATACCCTTGAATTTATTGTTAAGGTTAATGTCATGAGGATTTCCCCCTATATTTTCTTATAGGAGTTTTATAGTTTCATGTCTTACATTTAAGTCTTTATTTTGAATTGACTTTTGTGTATGGTATTAGATAAGGGTCCATTCATAATTTTCCATGTGGATATTCAGATATCCCGACACGTTTGCTGAGGAGACTGTCTTTTCCCTTTGTGTGTTCTTGGCATTGTCATACCGGAGCTGTTTGCCCTCCTCCAGGCCCTTTCATCTGAGAGTAACTAAAAGGTGCGACTGCTCCGTCAAGGCCAGGCCTTGGTCCAAATTTCCTAGAACAGCCTTTGCTAGAGATTTATCCTAATAACAAAGTGACACATAGAAAAATACATGTGGCGCCTCCCTGGTGGCTCAGTGCTAAAGCACCCGCCTGCCAGTGCAGGAGACACAGGTTCCATCTCTGATCCGGGACGATCCCACGGACTGCAGAGCACCTCGGCCCACGTGCCGCAGCTCTTGAGCCCAGGTTCTAGAGGCCGGGAGCCCCAGCTCCTGAGCCTGCGCCCTGGAGCCTGGGCTGAGCCTGTGCGACAAGAGGAGTGCACAGTGAGAGGCCCACGCACCGCAGCGGGCCGGAAGCGCTCGCCCGCCCCAGCCAGAAAAGCCTGTGCGGCCAAGACCCAGCACAGTAACAGTCAGATACCTGAAATTATAGTAAAGGAAAAGTACATCCACAAAGATCTTTATGGCAATGTTATGGAAAAAGTAAAATACAGAGACAGATCTAAAGGCAGATTGGTATTATTCATTATGTAACAACCTTCAAAGGTACTGAGATATATATATATATATATAAAATTTAAAATATTCTTGGTGATGATTATTATCTCCCCTGACAGGTAAGTATAGAACGGACTTGTGAACACAGAGAGGGAAGGAGAAGTAGAGACGAATTCAGAGGATGGCACTGCTGTCTGTACACCGACCACATGGGAAAGAGCTAGCTGATGGGAAGCACTGTACAGCCTGGGAGCTCAGCCCTGGGCACTGCGATGACCTAGAGGGGCGGTGGGGGGAGGAAGCCTCAAGAGGGGATATGTGTATATGCATACATGGTTGAAGAAAAGGAAATGGCGCCCCACTGCAGTCTTCTTGCCTGGAGAATCCCATGGACAGAGGAGCCTGGCGAGCTACAGTCCATGGGGTCGCAAGAGTCAGACACGACGGAGCAACTAAGCAGCAACAGCACGCAAGCTTCCCTGGCGGCTCAGATGGTAAAGCCTGCGATGCGGGAGACCTGGGTCAGCAAGACCCCCCGAAGAAGGGCGTGGCGCCCCACTCCAGTCCTCTTGCCTGGAAAATCCCATGGACAGAGGACCCTGGCAGGCTATGATTCATGGGGTTGCAAGAGTTGGACGCAACTTTAGCGACCAGAGAGAGAGAGAGAGAGAGAGAGATCAATGGCTGATTCACCTTGTTCTACAGCAGAAATTAACACAACATTGTGAAGCAACTATATTCCAAGAAAAAGTAAAATACACGTGTCACTTTTTAGATTAAAAAAGAAAAGGTATTCTTAGGAAGAATGTACACTGGCTTAGGGCCTCAGTGCTGGACACAAGGTCAGTGGAAACAGCTCTATGATCCCGTGGATGCTGGCCTGTGAGGGGTTTCTACTTTCTTTACAATTTTCTGTTTTTTTTTCCCCCTAAGTTTTCTGCTATGACCATTAATTATATTACTTTCATATTATTTGACCTTTTAAAATAAAAGTGATGTGGCTCTTCAACGGATTATAATTACTAGTTAATGGAAGTTTCCAACGTGTTCTGTAATTTCTAAGCTCACTGGGTAGCCCACACCTTACCTTCAGTTTGATTTTTCTTTTTGCTGAAGAACACACATAAGTGGTTTATGCAGAGAGGGAGTGTGGGTGGTAAAAAAAAAAATCACTCGCTTTTGAATACTGAAGGTGTTTATTCTGCCCTCACTCTTCAGTGAGCGTTTAGCAGAGCACACAGGTTTCTCGTTTCCTTCAGCATTGTGAAAGATATTGTCCTGCTGGCTCATGGTGTCTATTGTTGCTGCTGAAAAGATTAAAACTGGTTCAGTGAGCGTATGTTTGTCAGTAATATCTCTCTCGCTCCCTCCTTCCACCTCTCCCTGATAACTTTCCTGCCTTTTATCTTTAATATCCGATCATTTCACGAGGCTGTGTCTAAATGAAGATTTCTCCTCATTCATTCTGCTTGACACTTGTATACACTCTCAATCTGAGAATTCGTCCCTCTACGATTCTTAGGTGTTTCCTCTTTGGATATTTCCTTGCCATCAGTTCCTAGGTTCTCTTCTTCTAGAAGTTTGAGCACATGTATGTTTGAGTCTTTTAGTTTATTCTCTATGTTTCTTAACTATTAAAAAAATTTTTAATTGAGGTAAAATTTATATAGAGAGAAATGCATAGATGTTAAGTGTACAATTTGACGAATGTCTGCACCTTTATAACCACAACCCCCATCAGAATTCAGAACATTTCCGTCACCAAGAATGTTCCCTTATGCCTCCATCAAGAATTCCCCCCTTTGTAGATAGTCAATCTTACTTTTTCCACCATGTATAGCTTTCCTGTTCTTGAACTTCTTATAAATGGAATCATGCAGAATACAGTTTTTGTGTGTGCTCTCTTTCACTCAAAATGTTTTTGAGATTCAGTCACGTTGTTTGTACCGGTAGCTCATTCCTATTTATTTATTTATTTTAGCAGAGTAATATTTCATTGTAGAAAAATACCAGAATTTTAAAAATCCGTTTTCCTGCATCATCTAGGGAGGGATGGGGTCAATTCTACTGATTACTTTTCCCCTTGAATATTAGTCATATAGAATCAGGAAAAACGCTGTTGAAATCAATGCTGTATTACTTCTGCCTCTTGCTTCCTCACTCTTTACCCTGTTAGTACTTAATGTTCTTCTCTCACCCAGCTCTTGAACGTTTCCACCAATCTCCCTGTCAACTAATTGAGAAGAAATATGATTGACTGTATCATTCACTGATGTGAAACACTGGGGAATGTGGTAGACAGAATAACGTGTGTGCTACGTTGCTTTAGCCGCGTCCAACTCTTTGCAACCCCATGGGCTGTAGCCCGCCAGGCCCCTCTGTCCATGGGATTCTCCAGGCAGGACTACTGGAGTGGGTTGCTATGGCCTCCTCCAGGGGATCTTCCCAACCCAGGGATTGAAATCTGTGTCTCTTGCACTGGCAAGTGGATTCTTTACCACTAGCAGCCCTGGGAAGCCCAGACAGAATCATGCCTCCCTTTCAATGTCCATGCCCTCATTTTCAGAACCTGTGAATCCATTACCTTATGTGGCAAAAATAACTTTGCAGATACAATTCACTTAAGGATTATGACTCGGGAAGCTTCTCCTGGATTATGGGGTGAGACTCACAAGGATCCTCAGGAGAGGGAAGTTAGATGGTCAGAGGCAGAGAAAGAGACGTGACAAAGGATGGGTGGTCAGAAAAGGCCATGTGATGACGGAAGCTGCGAGACAGAGACGGGAGACCGCAAGAGGCAGAGACAGGCTGGGAGACGCTACGCTGAAGCNGACTCACAAGGATCCTCAGGAGAGGGAAGTTAGATGGTCAGAGGCAGAGAAAGAGACGTGACAAAGGATGGGTGGTCAGAAAAGGCCATGTGATGACGGAAGCTGCGAGACAGAGACGGGAGACCGCAAGAGGCAGAGACAGGCTGGGAGACGCTACGCTGAAGCTTCCAAGATGGTTGAAGTCGGCTGGGACTTAAGGAAGGCAGGCAGCCTCTAAGAAGCGGGAAAAGTAAGGAATGACTCCTTTCCTGGAGCCCCAGAAAGCAGGCAGCCCTGCCGACCCATTTAGACTTCTGACCTCTAGAACTGCGAGAAGTTTGTGTGGTTTTAAGCGTAAGTTTTCGGTCGTTTGTTACAGCAGCAGGAGGAAAACAGTGGAGGGGCAGAAGGCTTGACCTCCCTGGAAACGCTTGAAATCTAGGAGACCCAAAGGAGAAGCTCATGACTTCACTCGGATGGATGAGTTTCTGATGGCGAGTTTCAGCCACACGTGTGACCACGTGTCTCACGTACAAGGCCTGCTTCTGGGATGGTCTTCACGTCTTGTACTGCCTACACCTCCTTCCTCAGTGCCTTCGCTTTGGGTATGGCTGGGCTTCCCTGGTGGCTCAGGGGGGTAAAGCGTCTGTCTGCAACACGGGAGACCCAGATTAGGTCCCTGGGTTGAGAAGATCCCCTGGAGAAGGAAATGGCAACCCACTCCAGTACTCTGGCCTGGAGAATCCTATGGACAGAGAAGTCTGGTAGGCTACCGTCCATGGGGTCGTGAAGAATCAGACACAACTGAGCAACTTCACTTCTGTTTGGCGTCTCTGAGAAAGTTGCCTCCTGAATGCTGTTGAGCCGGAGGGGGTGGGTTTTACTTCATCACATCCAGACAGACAGAGTGAAGGGAAGGGGCCGTGGAATATGAAGGGCCCTGGACACCGCAGAGGAGATGGTCGGTGGGTGGAAGGAGTCACCCGAGCTCTTGGCTTTGCCCGGCGAGATCTTGCCTTTTCAGGCCGACAGGCCTAGCAAGGCCACGTGACTCCTCTAACCGCACAGAGGAACAAGTTGCAGTAAGAAACAAAGGTGATCTTGCTTCCGATTCTTCCGAGAGAGCAATATGTCAGCAGCCCCAGAGAGGCTGAAAGTAAATGAATCAGTGCTAGAAAGTGAAGGATACCATCCGCGCTGAATGGTGAAAAGGACTCCTGAACAGTATCTTCATTGATTTTTTCTGTAATTGACACAGCATCTTGCTTTGCCTTCAGGCTTCAGAAGGAGAAAACGGGGAGCCTGTGTACACAGCTTCCTTGGGTTGGAATTTAATAAAAAAAAAAAAATTCCCTTGAATGAGCTTCATTCCTTCCATCATCTCTCTCTTTGTGTCTTCTGTCTCATTCCTTCTTTCTGCTTTTCTTCCTTCCTTCATTTCTTCTTCCCGTCTCACCCCCTCCTCACCAGTTTGCCTCCCCCCACCCCCACGCTGCGTTTCCTTTTGTGCAAATAAGTGTTTAGACAATAGATACTGCAGTACCAGGAACCTGTTTTTGCTCCATGGGACATCGAAAACCTTAGGAGAAAAAAAAAATAGCACATTCCATGTTTTGTTTGCTGAAATCTCATTGGGTCAGAAGCTCAATATTCTTNATAGATACTGCAGTACCAGGAACCTGTTTTTGCTCCATGGGACATCGAAAACCTTAGGAGAAAAAAAAAATAGCACATTCCATGTTTTGTTTGCTGAAATCTCATTGGGTCAGAAGCTCAATATTCTTTGTGTGTGTTTGTGGGGTGGGGGTGGGGTGCTGGTGTGGAAAATATAGCTTTAGAACAATGGCCATATCTGAGCACAGCCCTCTGGGGTGGGCTGCAGAGAGAAGACCCAGGCTCCCTCCAGGGGTTCCTGGGGGTTCACCCCACAGGAGACAGAAGGGTCACTTCCTCACCTGATGGAGCACCCACCAGCCTCCTCCCCGCCAAACCCGGGCCACAGTGGGTGGAGCCTGATTCTCAGCCGTGTTGCTGCTTATGGATTTTATAAAGGGGAACAGCAGAGGTCAGCCAGATGGTTTTCAGGAGAGCTTCCTGAAATAAGTCTCTTTTGGCTCCTAAGCCAGAGGAAAGAGCGATCAGCAGGTTTCTCAGTAGCCCCTGGGAAGTGCTGGGGAAGCGGGATGTGGTGCCAGGGAGGCAGAGCATGATAACCTCTCTCTGTCCCAGACAGGCTTGCCTATGGAGGGCATTTCAGACATCCTCGCATAAAGGTATTCCACCGGGCCCCAAACTAGTCGTGGTCCAGAAGAGGTTCAAAAAGTATTTAACAAGAAGTGAAATGAACCTGAGGGTTGATTGGTGTTTTGAAGAATAAACTTCAAATTTGCCTTTGTGAACCGTGTTCCCCCCTGCAACGAATATGGAGTTCCCGCTAAGTGCCAGGCCCTGTGTTTTATGTTGTGAATATAACTGTCAGCTGGAAATCAGATGGCGTATCCTCTTTTAGAAGCAAATGTAAAGCTACCAGGGTACTGGGTGCGATGGAGGAGGAGTGGGGGGCAGGAGGGATAACGGG